>CM065596.1:1953855-2103988 GCA_033119425.1 Bufotes viridis
AATACAGAAGAGAACACAGCCTATATCCCTGCAGCCTCCTCACTATGTATACAAGAAGAGAACACAGCCCTATATCCCTGCAGCCTCCTCACTATGTAATACAGTAGGCAGAACACAGCCTATATCCCTGCAGCCTCCTCACTATATAATACAGAAGAGAACACAGCCTATATCCCTGCAGCCTCCTCACTATGTAATACAGAAGAGAACACAGCCTATATCCCTGCAGCCTCCTCACTATGTAATACAGAAGAGAACACAGCCTATATCCCTGCAGCCTCCTCACTATGTAATACAGAAGAGAACACAGCCTATATCCCTGCAGCCTCCTCACTATGTAATAAAGAAGAGAACACAGCCTATATCCCTGCAGCCTCAACACTATGTAATACAGAAGAGAACACAGCCTATATCCCTGCAGCCTCCTCACTATGTAATACAGAAGAGAACACAGCCTATATCCCTGCAGCCTACGCACTATGTAATACAGAGGAGAAAACAGCCTATATCCCTGCAGCCTCCGCACTATGTAATACAGAAGAGAACACAGCCTATATCCCTGCAGCCTCCGCACTATGTAATACAGAAGAGAACACAGCCTATATCCCTGCAGCCTCATCACTATGTAATACAGAAGAGAACACAGCCTATATCCCTGCAGCCTCCGCACTATGTAATACAGAAGAGAACACAGCCTATATCCCTGCAGCCTCCTCACTATGTAATACAGAAGATAACACAGCTTATATCCCTGCAGCCTCCTCACTATGTAATACAGAAGAGAACACAGCCTATATCCCTGCAGCCTCCTCACTATGTAATACAGAAGAGAACACAGCCTATATCCCTGCAGCCTCCTCACTATGTAATACAGAAGAGAACACAGCCTATATCCCTGCAGCCTCCTCACTATGTAATACAGAAGAGAACACAGCCTATATCCCTGCAGCCTCCGCACTATGTAATACAGAAGAGAACACAGCCTATATCCCTGCAGCCTCATCACTATGTAATACAGAAAAGAACACAGCCTATATCCCTGCAGCCTCCTCACTATGTAATACAGAAGAGAACACAGCCTATATCCCTGCAGCCTCCGCACTATGTAATACAGAAGAGAACACAGCCTATATCCCTGCAGCCTCCTCACTATGTAATACAGAAGAGAACACAGCCTATATCCCTGCAGCCTCCTCACTATGTAATACAGAAGAGAACACAGCCTATATCCCTGCAGCCTCCTCACTATGTAATACAGAAGAGAACACAGCCTATATCCCTGCAGCCTCCTCACTATATAATACAGAAGAGAACACAGCCTATATCCCTGCAGCCTCCGCACTATGTAATACAGAAGAGAACACAGCATATATCCCTGCAGCCTCATCACTATGTAATACAGAAGAGAACACAGCCTATATCCCTGCAGCCTCCTCACTATGTAATACAGAAGAGAACACAGCCTATATCCCTGCAGCCTCCTCACTATGTAATACAGAAGAGAACACAGCCTATATCCCTGCAGCCTACGCACTATGTAATACAGAAGAGAACACAGCCTATATCCCTGCAGCCTCCTCACTATATAATACAGAAGAGAACACAGCATATATCCCTGCAGCCTCATCACTATGTAATACAGAAGAGAACACAGCCTATATCCCTGCAGCCTCCTCACTATGTAATACAGAAGAGAACACAGCCTATATCCCTGCAGCCTCCTCACTATGTAATACAGTACAGAACACAGCCTATATCCCTGCAGCCTCCTCACTATATAATACAGAAGAGAACACAGTCTATATCTCTGCAGCCTTCTCACTATGTAATACAGAAGAGAACACAGCCTATATCCCTGCAGCCTCCTCACTATGTAATACAGAAGAGAACACAGCCTATATCCCTGCAGCCTCCTCACTATGTAATACAGAAGAGAACACAGCCTATATCCCTGCAGCCTCCTCACTATGTAATAAAGAAGAGAACACAGCCTATATCCCTGCAGCCTCCGCACTATGTAATACAGAAGAGAACACAGCCTATATCCCTGCAGCCTCCGCACTATGTAATACAGAAGAGAACACAGCCTATATCCCTGCAGCCTCCTCACTATGTAATACAGAAGAGAACACAGACTATATCCCTGCAGCCTCCTCACTATGTAATACAGAAGAGAACACAGCCTATATCCCTGCAGCCTCCGCACTATGTAATACAGAAGAGAACACAGCCTATATCCCTGCAGCCTCCTCACTATGTAATACAGAAGAGAACACAGCCTATATCCCTGCAGCCTCCTCACTATGTAATACAGAAGAGAACACAGCCTATATCCCTGCATCCTCCTCACTATGTAATACAGAAGAGAACACAGACTATATCCCTGCAGCCTCCTCACTATGTAATACAGAAGAGAACACAGCCTATATCCCTGCAGCCTCCGCACTATGTAATACAGAAGAGAACACAGCCTATATCCCTGCAGCCTCCGCACTATGTAATACAGAAGAGAACACAGCCTATATCCCTGCAGCCTCCTCACTATGTAATACAGAAGAGAACACAGCCTATATCCCTGCAGCCTCCTCACTATGTAATACAGAAGAGAACACAGCCTATATCCCTGCAGCCTCCGCACTATGTAATACAGAAGAGAACACAGCCTATATCCCTGCAGCCTCCTCACTATGTAATACAGAAGAGAACACAGCCTATATCCCTGCAGCCTCCTCACTATGTAATACAGAAGAGAACACAGCCTATATCCCTGCAGCCTCCTCACTATGTAATACAGAAGAGAACACAGCCTATATCCCTGCAGCCTCCTCACTATGTAATACAGAAGAGAACACAGCCTATATCCCTGCAGCCTCCTCACTATGTAATACAGAAGAGAACACAGCCTATATCCCTGCAGCCTCCTCACTATGTAATACAGAAGAGAACACAGCCTATATCCCTGCAGCCTCCTCACTATGTAATACAGAAGAGAACACAGCCTATATCCCTGCAGCCTCCTCACTATGTAATACAGAAGAGAACACAGCCTATATCCCTGCAGCCTCCTCACTATGTAATACAGAAGAGAACACAGCCTATATCCCTGCAGCCTCCGCACTATGTAATACAGAAGAGAACACAGCCTATATCCCTGCAGCCTCCTCACTATGTAATACAGAAGAGAACACAGCCTATATCCCTGCAGCCTCCTCACTATGTAATACAGAAGAGAACACAGCCTATATCCCTGCAGCCTCCGCACTATGTAATACAGAAGAGAACACAGCCTATATCCCTGCAGCCTCCTCACTATGTAATACAGAAGAGAACACAGCCTATATCCCTGCAGCCTCCGCACTATGTAATACAGAAGAGAACACAGCCTATATCCCTGCAGCCTCCTCACTATGTAATACAGAAGAGAACACAGCCTATATCCCTGCAGCCTCCTCACTATGTAATACAGAAGAGAACACAGCCTATATCCCTGCAGCCTCCTCACTATGTAATACAGAAGAGAACACAGCCTATATCCCTGCAGCCTCCTCACTATGTAATACAGAAGAGAACACAGCCTATATCCCTGCAGCCTCCTCACTATGTAATACAGAAGAGAACACAGCCTATATCCCTGCAGCCTCCTCACTATGTAATACAGAAGAGAACACAGCCTATATCCCTGCAGCCTCCTCACTATGTAATACAGAAGAGAACACAGCCTATATCCCTGCAGCCTCCTCACTATGTAATACAGAAGAGAACACAGCCTATATCCCTGCAGCCTCCTCACTATGTAATACAGAAGAGAACACAGCCTATATCCCTGCAGCCTCCTCACTATGTAATACAGAAGAGAACACAGCCTATATCCCTGCAGCCTCCGCACTATGTAATACAGAAGAGAACACAGCCTATATCCCTGCAGCCTCCTCACTATGTAATACAGAAGAGAACACAGCCTATATCCCTGCAGCCTCCTCACTATGTAATACAGAAGAGAACACAGCCTATATCCCTGCAGCCTCCGTCACTATGTAATACAGAAGAGAACACAGCCTATATCCCTGCAGCCTCCTCACTATGTAATACAGAAGAGAACACAGCCTATATCCCTGCAGCCTCCTCACTATGTAATACAGAAGAGAACACAGCCTATATCCCTGCAGCCTCCTCACTATGTAATACAGAAGAGAACACAGCCTATATCCCTGCAGCCTCCTCACTATGTAATACAGAAGAGAACACAGCCTATATCCCTGCAGCCTCCTCACTATGTAATACAGAAGAGAACACAGCCTATATCCCTGCAGCCTCCTCACTATGTAATACAGAAGAGAACACAGCCTATATCCCTGCAGCCTCCGCACTATGTAATACAGAAGAGAACACAGCCTATATCCCTGCAGCCTCCTCACTATGTAATACAGAAGAGAACACAGCCTATATCCCTGCAGCCTCCTCACTATGTAATACAGAAGAGAACACAGCCTATATCCCTGCAGCCTCCTCACTATGTAATACAGAAGAGAACACAGCCTATATCCCTGCAGCCTCCTCACTATGTAATACAGAAGAGAACACAGCCTATATCCCTGCAGCCTCCTCACTATGTAATACAGAAGAGAACACAGCCTATATCCCTGCAGCCTCCTCACTATGTAATACAGAAGAGAACACAGCCTATATCCCTGCAGCCTCCTCACTATGTAATACAGAGGATAACACAGCCTATATCCCTGCAGCCTCCGCACTATGTAATACAGAAGAGAACACAGCCTATATCCCTGCAGCCTCCTCACTATGTAATACAGAAGATAACACAGCCTATATCCCTGCAGCCTCCTCACTATGTAATACAGAAGAGAACACAGACTATATCCCTGCAGCCTCCTCACTATGTAATACAGAGGATAACACAGCCTATATCACTGCAGCCTCTGCACTATGTAATACAGAAGAGAACACAGCCTATATCCCTGCAGCCTCCTCACTATGTAATACAGAAGAGAACACAGCCTATATCCCTGCAGCCTCCGCACTATGTGATACAGAAGAGGAACACAGCCTATATCCCTGCAGCCTCCTCACTATGTAATACAGAAGAGAACACAGCCTATATCCCTGCAGCTCTCCTCACTATGTAATACAGAAGAGAACACAGCCTACATCTCCGCAGCCCTCCTTACTATGTTATACAGAAGAGAACACAGCCTACATCTCCGCAGCCTCCTCACTATGTTATACAGTAGAGAACTGGCCTACATCCCTGCAGCCTCATCACTATGTAATACAGTACTGTCACTTGTGTGGTACCTCAGGGGTCAGTACTGGAGGGGTGACTGTCACTAGTGGGGCACCTCAGGAGTCAGTACTGGAGGGGTCACTGTCACTAGTGGGGTACCACAGGGGTCAGTACTGGAGGGGTGACTGTCACTAGTGCTGCCTCAGAGTCAGTACTGGAGGGGGTCACTGTTACTAGTGGGGTACTCAGGGGTCAGTACTGGAAGGGTCACTGTCACTAGTGGGGTAGCTCACAGGTCAGTACTGAGGGGTAGTGAGACTATGGACTCTTTACTGTAAGAGCAGTGAGACTATGGACTCTTTACTGTAAGAGCAGTGAGACTATGGACTCTTTACTGTAAGAGCAGCGAGACTATGGACTCTATACTGTAGGAGCAGTGAGACTATGGACTCTTTACTGTAATAGCAGTGAGACTATGGACTCTTTACTGTAAGAGCAGTGAGACTATGGACTCTATACTGTAAAAGCAGTGAAACTATGGACTCTATACTGTAGGAGCAGTGAGACTATGGACTCTATACTGTAAGAGCAGTGAGACTATGGACTCTTTACTGTAAGAGCAGTGAGACTATGGACTCTTTACTGTAAGAGCAGTGAGACTATGGACTCTTTACTGTAAGATCAGTGAGACTATGGACTCTGTACTGTAGGAGCAGTGAGACTATGGACTCTGTACTGTAAGAGCAGTGAGACTATGGACTCTTTACTATAATAGCAGTGAGACTATGGATTATTTACTGTAAGAGCAGTGAGACTATGGACTCTTTACTGTAAGAGCAGTGAGACTATGGACTCTGTACTGTAAGAGCAGTGAGACTATGGACTCTTTACTATAATAGCAGTGAGACTATGGATTCTTTACTGTAAGAGCAGTGAGACTATGGCCTCTTTACTGTAAGAGCAGTGAGACTATGGACTCTATACTGTAGGAGCAGTGAGACTATGGACTCTTTACTGTAATAGCAGTGAGACTATGGACTCTTTACTGTAAGAGCAGTGAGACTATGGACTCTATACTGTAAGAGCAGTGAGACTATGGACTCTTTACTGTAAGAGCAGTGAGACTATGGACTCTTTACTGTAAGAGCAGTGAGACTATGGACTCTATACTGTAAGAGCAGTGAGACTATGGACTCTATACTGTAAGAGCAGTGAGACTATGGACTCTATACTGTAAGAGCAGTGAGACTATGGACTCTATACTATAAGAGCAGTGAGACTATGGACTCTTTACTGTAAGAGCAGTGAGACTATGAACTCTTTACTGTAAGATCAGTGAGACTATGGACTCTGTACTGTAATAGAAGTGAGACTATGGACTCTATACTGTAAGAGCAGTGAGACTATGGACTCTGTACTGTAAGAGCAGTGAGACTATGGACTCTTTACTATAATAGCAGTGAGACTATGGATTCTTTACTGTAAGAGCAGTGAGACTATGGACTCTGTACTGTAGGAGCAGTGAGACTATGGACTCTTTACGGTAAGAGCAGCGAGACTATGGACTCTTTATTGTAAGAGCAGCGAGACTATGGACTCTATACTGTAGGAGCAGTGAGACTATGGACTCTTTACTGTAATAGCAGTGAGACTATGGACTCTTTACTGTAAGAGCAGTGAGACTATGGACTCTTTACTGTAAGAGCAGTGAGACTATGGACTCTTTACTGTAAGAGCAGCGAGACTATGGACTCTTTACTGTAAGAGCAGCGAGACTATGGACTCTTTATTGTAAGAGCAGCGAGACTATGGACTCTATACTGTAGGAGCAGTGAGACTATGGACTCTTTACTGTAATAGCAGTGAGACTATGGACTCTTTACTGTAAGAGCAGTGAGACTATGGACTCTTTACTGTAAGAGCAGTGAGACTATGTACTCTATACTGTAGGAGCAGTGAGACTATGGACTCTGTACTGTAAGAGCAGTGAGACTATGGACTCTACGGTAAGAGCAGTGAGACTATGGACTCTTTACTGTAAGAGCAGTGAGACTATGGACTCTTTACTGTAAGAGCAGTGAGACTATGGACTCTTTACTGTAAGAGCAGTGAGACTATGGACTCTTTACTGTAAGAGCAGTGAGACTATGGACTCTATACTGTAAGAGCAGTGAGACTATGGACTCTATACTGTAAGAGCAGTGAGACTATGGACTCTTTACTGTAAGAGCAGTGAGACTATGGAACTCTCTGCCTGAGGAGGTGGTGATGGTGAGTACAATAAAGGAATTCAGGAGAGGCTTGGATGTATTTCTGGACTGTAATAATATTACAGGTTATAGCTACTAGAGAGGGGTCGTTGATCCAGGGAGTTATTCTAATGTCCGATTGGAGTCGGGAAGGAATTTTTTTCCCCTTAAGTGAGGAAAATTGGCTTCTGCCTCACAGGTTTTTTTTTTGCCTTCCTCTGGATCAATTAGCAGGAAACAGGCCGAACTGGATGGATAGAGGGCTTTTTTCAGCATTATGTACTATGTTACTACAGTATATCATCTGGTCCCGGCGATTTGTCTATTTTAATCTTTTTAAGTCGCTGTTGGACTTCTTCCTGGGTCAGACAGGGCACTTTTAATGGGGAATTTACTTTTACATTCAGCATTTCATCTGACAATTTATTTTCCTCAGTGAATATAGTGGAGAAATTTTTTTTTAACAGCTTTGGTTTCTCCTCGTCGCTCTTTGCAATCCCCCCTCATTACTCTGTAAAGGGCGACTCCTTCAGATTTATACTTTTTTTTATATAATTGAAGAACATTTTAGGGTTAGATTTATATATTTGGCAATTAACCTCTCGGGCTCTAGTTTGGCCGCTTTTTTAGTTTTTATTATATATTCTATTTTTTTCCTTATAGTTTTTCAGTGCTTCCTCAGTGCTTTCTTTTTGACATTTTTTGCTTACAGTTCTGTTTATCCAGATTGGTTTCTTCTTATTGCTCGTTTATTCCCATACGGTATGTACCTCTCACAATTAGATTTAAGGATGCTTTTAAAAATCTCCTATTTTGTGGCCGTTATTTAGGCCTATGGCCTCTCTCAGGGTACTTTCACACTAGCATTAGAAGAATCCAACTGCCTGCCGGATCCGGAAATCCCTGTGCAAACGGATACATTTTTTATACGGATATGCATTGAACTTTTGAATTGAAATACCAGAATCATCTTACCGGTATCATCCGGAATAACGGATCCGGTATTTAATTTTTTCAAGGATAGAAAAAAATGCGCATGTGCAAACCGGAAAACTGCATCTGGCGATGCGGCAATTTCCGGACCACTCGGTACCGGATACGGGATTAATACATTTCAATGGAAATTAATGCCGGATCTGGAAAGTGCGGTAGTGTGCCAGGATTTTGTCTGGAAAAAATACTGCAGCATGCTGCGGTATTTGTCCGGTCAAATACCGTACAGGGGAAAGAACGGAAGACATCCTGATGCATGCTGAACGCATGGGGACAAAACAAATGCGTTTTTTTTTTTCGGTATTGAGACCCTTTACCAAATTTCCATACCGGAAAAGAATAACGCTAGTGTGAAAGTACGCTAAGGCCCCTTTCAGATCAGCGTTTTTGCTTGTCGTTCTAGAGTTCCGTCCTCGCGGCTCTAGGACGGAAAGATACTGATCAGGATAATCCCGATGCATCCTGAATGGAGAGAAGTCCGTTCAGGACGCACCAGGATCTTCCGTTCAGTATGTGAACAATTTTTGGCATGCTGCGGATTTGTCTCCGTCCAAAAATCCGGAAGACATGCCGTAACGCCGGAACTGGAATTAATGCCCATTGAAAAGCATTAATCCGACTTTAAGCTAAACGTTGTTTTGGCGCATCGCCGGATCCGACGTTTAGCATTAAATAATGGTAACCATGGCAGCCAGGATGCTACTAAAGTCCCGGCTGCCATGGAAAAGCAGCGGGGAGCCGGGGGAGAAGCTTCTTGCCATCCGTGCGGGGGCCGGGGCGCTTCTCGATGACGTCACCGGGGTTCCTGTGTCGCATGGTTCACATAGCTAATCACCTTACGATCCCGTTCTCACGATCCATACAGCGCATTACTCACATAGCTATGTGAACCATGTGATGCAGGGACCCGGTGACGTCATCGAGGAGCGGGACTTTAGTAGCGTCCTGGCTGCCATGGTTACCTGAAAGCACATTGAAGACTCATCAGTCTCCAAATGCTTTAAGTTGTCTTCAGAAGTCCAGTCCGGCCGTCCCTCTAGTCGGGTCCGGAACCAGTTGGGAAAGGTAATTGCCTTTGGTTATTGCCGAGAACCTGTTTCCTTTTTGGGATGTACAGCTTTCAGTTTCCCAGTCTATATCTGCGGAGTTCCCCCATAATAACGACTTCATTATGATTTGCCGCCTCGTCTATCTCGTTTAGTAATAGATTTTCTGTGGACTCTGGTATATTAGGTGGTTTATGGTAAACTCCTATTAGTCATTTATTATTGTTTTTGGCTCCATGTATCTCTCCCCACAGAGACCCCACATCTTCATTTCCCTCACTTATATCTTCCCCATGTCTCAGTTATTCCCACTATCATCGTCCTCCTCACACATCACTAATTCCAGTTCCACCGTTTTGTTAGTCAGGCTTCTGGCATTAGTGTACATACAAATAAGAGGTTAAGGGTATTTTTTGCCCTACACCTCTCCTGAACTGTTCTAGTCTAGTCCCTCCTTCCATTCCCCCCCCAGTCCCACTACCTCGCCCCCGGTCTCTATCTGCACTATCTTCCCCTCCTATAATGTAATTACCCCCAGTCCCACTACCTGCCCCGGTCTCTATCTGCACTATCTTCCCCTCCTATAATGTAATTACCCCCAGTCCCACTACCTCGCCCCGGTCTCTATCTGCACTATCTTCCCCTCCTATAATGTAATTACCCCCAGTCCCACTTCCTCGCCCCGGTCTCTATCTGCACTATCTTCCCCTCCTATAATGTAATTACCCCCAGTCCCACTACCTCGCCCCGGTCTCTATCTGCACTATCTTCCCCTCCTATAATGTAATTACCCCCAGTCCCACTACCTCGCCCCAGTCTCTATCTGCACTATCTTCCCTCCTATAATGTAATTACCCCCAGTCCCACTACCTCGCCCGGTCTCTATCTGCACTATCTTCCCCTCCTATAATGTAATTACCCCCTAGTCCCATTACCTCGCCCCGGTCTCTATCTGCACTATCTTCCCCTCCTATAATGTAATTACCCCCCAGTCCCACTACCTCGCCCCGGTCTCTATCTGCACTATCTTCCCCTCCTATAATGTAGTACCCCCAGTCCCACTACCTCGCCCTGGTCTCTATCTGCACTATCTTCCCTCCTATAATGTAATTACCCCCAGTCCACTTCCTCGCCCCGGTCTCTATCTGCACTATCTTCCCTTCCTATAATGTAGTTACCCCCAGTCCCACTACCTCGCCCCGGTCTCTATCTGCACTATCTTCCCTCCTATAATGTAATTACCCCCAGTCCCACTACCTCGCCCCGGTCTCTATCTGCACTATCTACCCCTCCTATAATGTAATTACCCCCAGTCCACTACCTCTCCCCGGTCTCTATCTGCACTATCTTCCCCTCCTATAATGTAGTACCCCCAGTCCCACTACCTCGCCCCGGTCTCTATCTGCACTATCTTCCCTCCTATAATGTAATTACCCCCTAGTCCCACTACCTCGCCCCGGTCTCTATCTGCACTATCTTCCCCTCCTATAATGTAGTTACCCCCAGTCCCACTTCCTCGCCCGGTCTCTATCTGCACTATCTTCCCTCCTATAATGTAGTACCCCCAGTCCCACTACCTCGCTCCTGGTCTCTATCTGCACTATCTTCCCTCCTATAATGTAATTACCCCCAGTCCCACTACCTCTCCCCGGTCTCTATCTGCACTATCTTCCCCTCCTATAATGTAATTACCCCCCAGTCCCACTACCTCGCCCTCGGTCTCTATCTGCACTATCTTCCCCTCCTATAATGTAATTACCCCCCCCCCTCCCTGCACACAGGACCGCTCACTCCGCCAGGCGCCACCTGGTGTGGATCTCACACCGCTTCAGGACTCTTCACTTCAGAGCGGGGTGCACAATGGTCCGGCAGGCCCCTCAAACCGACCAATAACAAAGCTTCTTGATGTAAGGAAAGATGTCTTTCAGGCACCGGCAGCATCGCTGCACTGCCTGCGCCGTTCACTGCGCTGATGAATGGCGTATTGCTCCACCTTAGACGTTTTTTTTAAGGAGTAGAAAGGCCTGAACAGGCGACCTCTGTAGGGCACAGTACCATGCAACCAACAGGGAGACTTCTAATCCTAGACAAGGACCTTCACCGGTGGCAGTGTGTGGTGGGTACACCTGCGTCAGCCTACACAGCTGTGTTTTGCAAAATGCAAGAAGTGATGACTACACGCACTTAATCCTCACAATGTGCAGACAAATACAAAGGAGCCAGACAGCATGCACAATGTCACAGACGGGATCTGAACCGACAGCAGGCGCCAGAAAATACACAGGTCATCCATGGAGGGTACATACCGCCACGCTACCCTGACTGACCGGTAATATAGAAGCATCGTCCCGGAACCTTTACATCATGTGTATCTGAGCTGCTGTAGATCGTGCAGGGCTTGGCGGCAGAAGAAGGTGCTCTGCGCACAGAACTACTCACAGCCCTCTGATCGGCTGAGATCCACCTGGTCCTCACATCCTCTGACACCGCTATGTGTCCAGAAGCTTGAGCCCCTATTCATTCTATGATGGTTTACTGGATACTACCCTATACACTCTCCACCTGAAGCTCCACACTACACAACAATCTCCACCTAAAGATCCATACTACCCTATACAATCTCCACCTGAAGCTCCACACTACCCTATACACTCTCCACCTGAAGATCCATACTACCCTATACAATCTCTACCTGAAGATCCATACTACCCTATACAATCTCCACCTGAAGCTCCACACTACACAACAATCTCCACCTGAAGCTCCATACTACCCTATACAATCTCCACCTGAAGATCCATACTACCCTATACAATCTCTACCTGAAGATCCATACTACCCTATACAATCTCTACCTGAAGATCCATACTACCCTATACAATCTCCACCTGAAGATCCATACTACCCTATACAATCTCCACCTGAAGCTCCACACTACACAACAATCTCCACCTAAAGATCCATACTACCCTATACACTCTCCACCTGAAGCTCCACACTACACAACAATCTCCACCTAAAGATCCATACTACGCTATACAATCTCCACCTAAAGATCCATACTACCCTATACAATCTCCACCTGAAGCTCCACACTACACAACAATCTCCACCTAAAGATCCATACTACCCTATACACTCTCCACCTGAAGCTCCACACTACACAACAATCTCCACCTGAAGCTCCATACTACCCTATACAATCTCCACCTAAAGATCCATACTACCCTATACACTCTCCACCTGAAGATCCATACTACGCTATACAATCTCCACCTGAAGATCCATACTACCCTATACAATCTCTACCTGAAGATCCATACTACCCTATACAATCTCCACCTGAAGCTCCATACTACCCTATACAATCTCTACCTGAAGATCCATACTACCCTATACAATCTCCACCTGTAGCTCGATACTACCCTATACAATCTCAACCTGAAGATCCATACTACCCTATACAATCTCCACCTGTAGCTCGATACTACCCTATACAATGTCCACCTGAAGATCCATACTACCTTATACAATCTCTACCTGAAGATCCATACTACCCTATACAATCTCCACCTGTAGCTCGATACTACCCTATACAATCTCCACCTGAAGCTCCATGCTACCCTATACAATCTCCACCTGAAGCTCCATAGTACTCTATACAATCTCAACCTGAAGATCCATACTACCCTATACAATCTCCACCTGAAGCTCCACACTACCTTATACAATCTCCACCTGAAGCTCCATACTACCCTATACAATCTCCACCTGAAACTCCATAGTACTCTATACAATCTCCACCTGAAGCTCCATGCTACCCTATACAATCTCCACCTGAAGCTCCATAGTACTCTATACAATCTACACCTGAAGCTCCATAGTACCCTATACAATCTCCACCTGTAGCTCGATACTACCCTATACAATCTCTACCTGAAGATCCATACTACCCTATACAATCTCTACCTGAAGATCCATAATACCCTATACAATCTCTACCTGAAGATCCATACTACCCTATACAATCTCCACCTGAAGCTCCATAGTACCCTATACAATCTCCACCTGTAGCTCGATACTACCCTATACAATCTCTAGCTGAAGATCCATACTACTCTATACAGTCTCCACCTGAAACTCCATACTACCCTATACAATCTCCACCTGAAGCTCCATACTACCCTATACAATCTCCACCTGAAGCTCCATACTACCCTATACAATCTCTACCTGAAGATCCACACTACCCTATACAATCTCTACCTGAAGATCCATACTACCCTATACAATCTCCACCTGAAGCTCCATACTACCCTACACAATCTCTACCTGAAGATCCATACTACCCTATACAATCTCCACCTGTAGCTCGATACTACCCTATACAATCTCCACCTGAAGCTCCATAGTACCCTATACAATCTCCACCTGAAGCTCCATACTACCCTATACACTCTCCACCTAAAGATCCATACTACCCTATACAATCTCCACCTGTAGCTCGATACTACCCTATACAATCTCCACCTGAAGCTCCATAGTACCCTATACAATCTCCACCTGAAGCTCCATACTACACTATACACTCTACACCTAAAGATCCATACTACCCTATACAATCTCTACCTGTAGATCCATACTACACTATACAATCTCCACCTGTAGCTCGATACTACCCTATACAATCTCTACCTGAAGATCCATACTACCTTATACAATCTCCACCTGTAGCTCCATACTACCCTATACAATCTCCACCTGTAGCTCACACTACACAACAATCTCCACCTGAAGCTCCATACTACCCTATACAATCTCCACCTGTAGCTCGATACTACCCTATACAATCTCCACCTGAAGCTCCAAACTACCCTATACAATCTCCACCTGAAGCTCCATAGTACCCTATACAATCTTCACCTGAAGCTCCATAGTACCCTATACACTCTCCACCTAAAGATCCATACTACCCTATAAAAACTCCACCTGTAGCTCGATACTACTCTATACAATCTCCACCTGAAGATCCATACTACCCTATACAATCTCCACCTGAAGATCCATACTACCCTATATAATCTCCACCTGAAGCTCCAAACTACCCTATACAATCTCCACCTAAAGATCCATACTACCCTATACAATCTCCACCCAAAGATCCATACTACCCTATACAATCTCTACCTGAAGATCCATACTACCCTATACAATCTCCACCAACAGCTCGATACTACCCTATACAATCTATACCTGAAGCTCCATACTACCCTATACAATCTCCACCTGAAGCTCCATAGTACCCTATATAATCTCCACCTGTAGCTCGATACTACCCTATACAATCTCTACCTGAAAATCCATACTACCCTATACAATCTCCACCTGAAGATCCATTCCATACTACCCTATACAATCTCCACCTGAAGATCCATACTACCCTATACAATCTCCACCTGTAGATCCATACTACCCTATACAATATCCACCTGTAGCTCGATACTACCCTATACAATCTCCACCTGAAGCTCCATACTACCCTATACAATCTCCACCTGAAGATCCATACTACCCTATACAATTTCCACCTGTAGCTCGATACTACCCTATACAATCTCTACCAGTACACTCTCCACCTAAAGATCCATACTACCCTATACAATCTCCACCTGTAGCTCGATACTACCCTATACAATCTCTAACTGAAAATCCATACAACCCTATACAATCTCCACCTGTAGCTCGATACTACTCTATACAATCTTCACCTGTAGCTCCACACTACACAACAATCTCCACCTGAAGATCCATACTACATAGTACACTCTCCACCTAAAGATCCATACTACCCTATACAATCTCCACCTGAAGCTCCATTCTAACCTATACAATCTCCACCTGAAGATCCATACTACCCTATACAATCTCCACCTGTAGCTCGATACTACCCTATACAATCTCCACCTGAAGATCCATACTACCCTATACAATCTCCACCTGTAGCTCGATACTACCCTATACAATCTCCACCTGTAGCTCAATACTACCCTATACAATCTCCACCTAAAGATCCATACTACACTATGCAATCTCCACCTGAAGATCCATACTACACAGTACACTCTCCACCTAAAGATCCATACTACCCTATACAATCTCCACCTGAAGCTCCATACTACACAGAACACTCTCCACCTAAAGATCCATACTATCCAAAACAATCTGCAACTGAAGATCAACATTACCCTATACAATCTCCACCAGGAGCTCCATAGTACCCTATACAATCTCCACCTGAAGCTCCATAGTACCCTTTACAATCTCCACCTGAAGCTCCATAGTACTCTATACAATCTCCCCCTGAAGCTCCATACTACCGAGTACAATCTCCACCTGCAGCTCCTTACTCCCTAATACAATCTCCACCTAAAACTCCACACTACCCAATACAATTTCCACCGAGAGCTCTGTACTACCCAGGATCTCCACGTGTAGCTCCCTACTACCTTATATAATCTCCACTTGTAGCTCCATACTACACAGTACAATCTCCAACTGAAGCTCCATTCTACCGAATACAATTTCAACCTATAGCTCTGTACTATCCAGTACAATCTTCACCTGTAGCTCCCTACTATCCAGTACAATCTTCACCTGTAGCTCGGTACTATCCAGTACAATCTCCACCTGTAGCTCCCTACTATCCAGTACAATCTCTACCTGTAGCTCCCTACTATCCAGTACAATCTTCACCTGTAGCTCCCTACTATCCAGTACAATATCCACCTGTAGCTCCCTACTATCCAGTACAATCTTCACCTGTAGCTCCATACTATCCAGTACAATCTTCACCTGTAGCTCCCTACTATCCAGTACAATCTCCACCTGTAGCTCCCTACTATCCAGTACAATCTCTACCTGTAGCTCCCTACTATCCAGTACAATCTTCACCTGTAGCTCCCTACTATCCAGTACAATATCCACCTGTAGCTCCCTACTATCCAGTACAATATCCACCTGTAGCTCCCTACTATCCAGTACAATCTTCACCTGTAGCTCCCTACGATCCAGTACAATCTTCACCTGTTGCTCTCTACTATCCAGTGCAATCTTCACCTGTAGCTCGGTACTATCCAGTACAATCTTCACCTGTAGCTCGGTACTATCCAGTACAATCTTCACCTGTAGCTCCCTACTATCCAGTACAATCTTCACCTGTAGCTCCCTACTATCCAGTACAATCTTCACCTGTAGCTCCCTACTATCCAGTACAATCTTCACCTGTAGCTCCCTACTATCCAGTACAATCTCTACCTGTAGCTCCCTACTATCCAGTACAATCTTCACCTGTAGCTTCCTACTATCCAGTACAATCTTCACCTGTAGCTCCCTACTATCCAGTACAATCTCTACCTGTAGCTCCCTACTATCCAGTACAATCTCTACCTGTAGCTCCCGAGTCCCTACTATCCAGTACAATCTTCACCTGTAGCTCTCTACTATCCAGTACAATCTCCACCTGTAGCTCCCTACTATCCAGTACAATCTTCACCTGTAGCTCCCTACTATCCAGTACAATCTTCACCTGTAGCTCGGTACTATCCAGTACAATCTTCACCTGTAGCTCGGTACTATCCAGTACAATCTTCACCTGTAGCTCCCTACTATCCAGTACAATCTTCACCTGTAGCTCCCTACTATCCAGTACAATCTTCACCTGTAGCTCGGTACTATCCAGTACAATCTTCACCTGTAGCTCGGTACTATCCAGTACAATCTTCACCTGTAGCTCCCTACTATCCAGTACAATCTTCACCTGTAGCTCGGTACTATCCAGTACAATCTTCACCTGTAGCTCCCTACTATCCAGTACAATTTTCACCTGTAGCTCGGTACTATCCAGTACAATCTTCACCTGTAGCTCCCTACTATCCAGTACAATATCCACCTGTAGCTCCCTACTATCCAGTACAATCTTCACCTGTAGCTCCCTACTATCCAGTACAATCTTCACCTGTAGCTCCCTACTATCCAGTACAATCTCTACCTGTAGCTCCCTACTATCCAGTACAATCTCTACCTGTAGCTCCCTACTATCCAGTACAATCTTCACCTGTAGCTCCCTACTATCCAGTACAATCTTCACCTGTAGCTCGGTACTATCCAGTACAATCTTCACCTGTAGCTCGGTACTATCCAGTACAATCTTCACCTGTAGCTCCCTACTATCCAGTACAATCTTCACCTGTAGCTCCCTACTATCCAGTACAATCTTCCTGTAGCTCGGTGCTATCCAGTACAATCCTTCACCTGTAGCTCCGGTACTATCCAGTACAATCTTCACCTGTAGCTCCCTACTATCCAGTACAATCTTCACCTGTAGCTCCCTACTATCCAGTACAATCTTCACCTGTAGCTCCCTACTATCCAGTACAATCTTCACCTGTAGCTCCCTACTATCCAGTACAATCTTCACCTGTAGCTCCCTACTATCCAGTACAATCTCCGCCTGTAGCTCCCTACTATCCAGTACAATCTTCACCTGTAGCTCCCTACTATCCAGTACCAATCTTCACCTGTAGTCTCTACTATCCAGTACAATCTCACCTGTAGCCTCCCTACTATCCAGTACAATCTCCACCTGTGGCTCCCTACTATCCAGTACAATCTTCACCTGTAGCTCCCTACTATCCAGTACAATCTTCACCTGTAGCTCCCTACTATCCAGTACAATCTTCACCTGTGGCTCCCTACTATCCAGTACAATCTCCACCTGTAGCTCCCTACTATCCAGTACAATCTTCACCTGTAGCTCCCTACTATCAGTACAATCTCCACCTGTAGCTCCCTACTATCCAGTACAATCTCCACCTGTAGCTCCCTACTATCCAGTACAATCTTCACCTGTAGCTCCCTACTATCCAGTACAATCTTCACCTGTAGCTCCCTACTATCCAGTACAATCTTCACCTGTAGCTCCCTACTATCCAGTACAATCTTCACCTGTAGCTCCCTACTATCAGTACAATCTTCACCTGTAGCTCCCTACTATCCAGTACAAT
Source organism: Bufotes viridis (assembly GCA_033119425.1). Classification (NCBI taxonomy): domain Eukaryota; kingdom Metazoa; phylum Chordata; class Amphibia; order Anura; family Bufonidae; genus Bufotes; species Bufotes viridis. Next base: position 1,972,448 of record CM065596.1, read on the forward strand.
CTTCACCTGCTGAGCTCCCTACTATCCAGTACAATCTTCACCTGTAGCTCCTACTATCCAGTACCAATCTCACCTGTAGCTCCCTACTATCAGTACAATCTTCACCTGTAGCTCCCTACTATCCAGTACAATCTTCACCTGTGGCTCCCTACTATCAGTACAATCTCCACCTGTAGCTCCGTACTATCCAGTACAATCTTCACCTGTAGCTCCCTACTATCCAGTACAATCTTCACCTGTGGCTCCCTACTATCAGTACAATCTTCACCTGTAGCTCCCTACTATCCAGTACAATCTTCACCTGTAGCTCCCTACTATCCAGTACAATCTCCACCTGTAGCTCCCTACTATCCAGTATAATCTTCACCTGTAGCTCCCTACTATCCAGTACAATCTCCACCTGTAGCTTCCTACTATCCAGTACAATCTTCACCTGTAGCTCCCTACTATCCAGTACAATCTTCACCTGTAGCTCCCTACTATCCAGTGCAATCTTCACCTGTAGCTCCCTACTATCAGTACAATCTTCACCTGTGGCTCCCTACTATCCAGTACAATCTCTACCTGTAGCTCCCTACTATCCAGTACAATCTCTACCTGTAGCTCCCTACTATCCAGTACAATATCCACCTGTAGCTCCCTACTATCCAGTACAATCTCCACCTGTAGCTCCCTACTATCCAGTATAATCTTCACCTGTAGCTCCCTATATCTACTCCAGCTACTACATCATTCACCTGTAGCTCCCTACTATCCAGTACAATCTCCACCTGTAGCTCCCTACTATCCAGTACAATCTTCCCCTGTAGCTCCCTACTAATCTCCATCTATAGCTTATTGCTACACAATAAACTTCCCTCCTGTAGATTCCAAGTACGCTGTATGATCTCCACCTGTAGATCCATACTCCCCAGTACAATCTAGGACCATAGTTCTCTACTAGCCTGCTGAACTCATTATGTCCAATTACAACCTGAAGGTCCCTTTTACTCTGTACAATAAAGAAGATGCTGCTTTGGCGCTAAAGCACTGGCGTAAACGGTCCATGAAGTATCAGATGATCTTGATTTATTTACACAAATAAGCGCATATACATAAAACAACGCGTTTCGGGGAATCCGAGGTCTCCGTCATCAGGTTTCAAAGTTGTAGTGCAAACAGTATACATATGGGTTTTAAACCAAAAAACTGCATCTGTGGGCTGTCCCATAGGGGTGGGGGCGACCACAGGTTCTACCTCATTAGCATAACTTTGTATTATTATTAGAAATGCTTTTTGAATACACATCATCAGTGTTCATCTGTAAGTCATACATACAAACAAATAGGAGCTGTATTGTGCAGTCACATGATCGTGAGTATAGCGGTCATGTGACAATATCCCGTAAGCTGGGGGAAGGTAGACTGCGAGGACATGTGTTAGTGAGGCCGAACCACCACGTGACCAGTCTCTGGGGGATGGAGAGGGAGGGGCCGGCATGTATAGTATGTGTTGGATAAGAGCTGGTCACATGGTCGCAGTGCTTGCGGCTACGTAACTCGTTGGCTTGGAGTGGGAATGCCGGCAATCACGGGCGCGTGCTGGGTCAGGATGGGTCACGCGACTGCAGCGTCTGCGGTCATGTGATTCGTTACCATAGAGCCGGGGACGCCAGCAGACACAGGCATTCCCTGCTAGACCTGCTATCCCAATGGAGACATATCGAAAGAAAAAAAGCACAATATATAAATAGATATAAAAATGAATTGTGTTTTTTATATAAAAATAAAAGTGACCGAATTAATATGTTATGCATAAAAGGAAATGGTATTAAAATAATGTATAGATGTACTACATATGAATAAATAAATATTAAATTAATAAATAGAAATAAAATAAAAACATTATTAAATAAATAAAAAACATTTGTATTGTGTGTATTAAGAAAAAATGTAAATAATAAGAAGCCTTTTATATACAAAACCGAATTATCGGCGTATTTTCTATGTTAAAAAAATCTCTAAAAAGGAGGGATTATGAGGGTCCTTCATGGTTTTCATAAATTAATTTCAAACGCCTCATTTAGGCCGTATGGATTAAGACTGTTACATCCAGTCTCTCGTGGTCTGATGTACTTCTGTTGGTGCGGCGGAATTTGTTCTAATGGAGTGATCGTGAAACCAACTGAACTGCCCTCGTGGCAATCGGCCGCACGTCTGGAGACACTGTGTTTCAAGTACTTCTTTTTGATGTTAGAACGAGGTTTGTTCAGTCTATTCCTCAGCATTTGATGGTGCGTCCAAAGTACTGTAAATTACACGGACAGTCCAATACGTAAATAACATGTGTAGCGTCGCAGGCTAGATTGCCAAGGATAGGGAAAGCCTCCCCGCTAACCCTGCTGATAGTCATACAGCACAGGCATCTTGGATGTCCACATTTTCTACTGCTTTTGAGGTCCATTCTATCTGGGTGACCACTAGAATTTGCTTTATGACCTAGCTTGCTGGGTACAAGAATGTTCTTTAACATACGTGCTCTTCTGTAAGTTAAGCGAGGTACTTCTGGGATGGGGTGTCTCTCTTAAGAATATGCCAATACTTCCAAAATACACAATACACAAAAATGGCTGTTTTTATAGCATTATGATTTTGATTATAAGTTGTAATGAAATGGTAGCAATATGGGTTATGGCTGATGTTTTGTTCTTGTTTCAGTCTAGGGATAAGGCATTCCAATTGTGTCAGTGTGGACGCTTTTCTCCTAGCGCCGGTGATAATGCTATCAGGGTACCCCTTTTGGCTAAATCTAGAGGCAGGAATGTCACACTGTTGGTGTCACGGGTAATGGTGAGGGGATAACACCAGAAAACACACAGAAGGCATAGACCAAGTCTAGGCCTCAAAGCTACGGGAGAGGGATGGTGACCTCCTAGGAATCCCTAGCCCTCTCCCTGACTCCTGCCAGTATGAGTAGACCCAGAAGGTGGAAATACTCATACACCGGAATTTAAGCCCTGGAGACCCTGGAAGGCCCTATGAGTGGTGGCAGGGAATCAGACTACTGGTTCCTCCCCAGATGAAGGAACCAGCATCTCCCTGAGGCCTAGACAAAAACACACACAAGAGAACAACAAAATGCAAAACAAAATGCACTTAGCTTAAAGAAGAATGGAGGATCAGGAGATCCAAAGGAACAACACACCAGCTCAACCAACCCCAGCAGAAAATATCAACCACATGGTAAGCAGTGTGGGTCAGAACTAAATAGAGCCTCAGTAATGACCCACAAGCTGCACCTGACAATAAGTGTGGCCATTACCGAAAAAAACAACTGCAAGGAGAGAATAGAGAGACTGTCAGATACCCTCACGTGCCGCCAGTCGCTCAGATCTTCTCACCTCACCTCTGACAGTTGGGCAAAATCTTCTTCTAGTGTGCAATTACGTCTTATCCTCTTGATATTGAGTTTCCATTTCCCATAGTGTGTACTGGTGTATTCAAGGTAACTATTACCGTCCATATACAAATATAGGGCGGCTCACCCGATACTCCAATCATGACCAGGTGCTCACCTCTGGATTCACCCGTATCCGCAGAAAGAGAGTTTACATGTAACAATAATGAGGGGCACTCAGATAACTGACAAGATGTGGACAGCCAATGAAACTAACTGGCATTTAATGATTAAAATAGTTGATAATAAAATAAACCAAAATCCCTATCTAAATACAAATAAAATACCGCATGTGTATATATTCCACCATAAAATATCATCAGTCTCAAACTTGATTGAAACAACCTCCGGAGTTTTGATAAGGTCCATATATAAAGGATCAATTAAAGTTCCATCAAGGTAAAGACTTATACAGAGGTAATTAGTCAGGTCCCACTCTATGTAGTAGTATGTATTAATAGCGCAATGCCGTATCTCACACGGCGTAATCGAGTGGTGGCACTCGTCAAATGTTGCCAACTAGTAATGGCACGGGTATTGGGAATATCAGCGTTCACAAGCAAGGGTACATTAACACTCTGCCTCGCTGTCACCAGTCCCGATCCCAGTTTCTTCACACCGCTCGGATCTGACGGCGTCCCGTGAGATCCAGGTCTACCGCGGCATCCCACGTGACCTTGCGGCTCGCTTGTCTGGGCGCTCACTTGCGTGGCTCCTGCTGGGTCCTACAGTCCGGACCTGACAGGTTTTCTGTAGTAGCTGAAATATAACGTAATGATCTTGTAATCTGACACTTCAATTTGTGTTGAATAAAGTGCTTATTGGTTGCTGTCCCACACCATACACGTTTCGGGGTTAGCCCCTTCCTCAGTTACCGTCCACCTTTTTAAAAACAATTTACGTGTCCAGATTTCGTTGCCATGAGTAAAAATCTCCAAATCTAAAAACTCTGTTGTACTCCTGTTGTATGTCCCTGTGAAGGAGGTAGCCCAACATTAGCATTTAGATGGGAAATTAATTTTTCTATAGAGCATTGGTCCCCTTCCCAGAAAAAAATCAAGTCATCTATATATCTTCTGAAAATGATGATATTTTTAGACCAAAAGTTTGTTCGACAGATGAAGGTGTCCTCGAAAGCACCCATGAAAAGATAAGCAAAACTCGGTGCAAAATGAGTACCCATAGTGGTTCCCCGTACTTGTGTGTGGGGATGAACTCTAGGCCCTTGATGAATTGCTTCTGGTGCTTGGGCACATGGGGGTCTTTCTCCCCAGTTCAAGTGTATAGTGCGGAAACCTCCAGACGAGCCCATTAGCTGTGTGATGAGGGATGTTGAGTCCTTCAGGTATGATTTGAGATTGAGAACATATTTTTGTAGAAAAATTTCAATGTAGTGAGATAAATTTTGGGTTAGGGTTGAGATTCCCGAAATGATTGATCGCCCAGGGGGATTATTAATATCCTTGTGGATTTTTGGGAGATGGTAGAAAGTAGCCATTGTTGGTCTCTTTAATAAGATATATTATTTTTCTTTTTTGCTTAAAACCGATTTGGCTGATTTAATGATTCTGTGTGGAGGGATCACATGTGAGGGGTAGACGGTGTTTTCGATCTGATAATATTTTCATGGCTTCTTTGATGTAATCCTCTCTATTCGGAATAACGATACTCCACCTTTGTCTGCATTTCTGATCGGGATGTCAGTGCTAGATTTGAGCTTACGTTTATTGTTGGGCTCCTGTGTAAATGTCTAAATTCATCCACAGAATAGAAGGTACAAGTCAATCATTTGGGCAGATGAATCAATGTAACTTTCCCAGACAAAGCCCATAAGTCCTAAACACCAAAAAGCAGTAGCCGGGAAATAAATCAATCTTTATTTCTACAAATGTCCTAAAATTACACGATTAAAATAAATCTCTGGTGGTCAATAGCCCAAGCAGGGGATACAAACGGACGGCAAAGGAGAATGATTCCAGTCAGTAGGTCGATATACTGGAGGAAGTGTAAGTGCATATAACTATGCTCCAATAAGGACATACCAAGTAGACAAATCACCCATTAGAACCAGAACATAAATCCTAATCCTATAGATTGTAAATACACCGAACCAGCCACGATGCCCTGCGCGCCCACGCGCGTTTCGCTTAAAGCTTCATCAGGGGGTAAATGGTAGTAGCCTCAGAGTCCCTTTATACCAGCTCACCTAATCGCATCATATCATGGCGTCTCCTCGTGCTCCACGCCACTCAACCGGATGTAGTTTACCGGAAGTCACATTCATGAGTCTCATGCCAGAACGCACACAATATCCGGACATAACAATTATGATTATCTCCAAGTAAATAATACACCAAAACATATGGAAGTATCGAGGGGGGGGGGGGGGTATAGAATATGTATATGGTTATTACTGATAATTAGGCAAACGGTGGCACTGGTGAGTCACTTTGGCGTTCACGTGTGGGTCACTTCCACTATGTTTTTGTCTTTTTTGATCATATATTATACTTGGGTGTGTAGAACAAGATTTAACATTCTTTTATAAGTTTATGTAGTATATTATATTATCAAGTGTGTTTGATGAAGAAACTGGGGTTATAACAAGGGTGTATGCTCTTACCATGACAATACATTTGAACTAACCAGCTATAGAAAAAAAGTTTTCATTTTTTATTTTTCTATATTAGTTTTTTTATTTTTTGTATTGTGACCTTCGGGCCTAATATTATCCTCATCCTAACTACACCAGTAAGTAGGCAGTTCCCTTTCTTGGATACGTTGAGTACAGCTGCCATCCCTCTATAATTAGAATTATTTGCTTTCCACTGTGGAACGCACACACGGATTCTCCGGACATAGATATGAGAGGCGGTTCAGGCTCAGTCGCCAAAGGCATACGTTTTTGCCTAAATATCGGTAATAACCATATACATATTCTAGGAGATATGGGTTATCCCACCCCCCCTCTCGATACTTCCATATGTTTTGGTGTATTATTTACTTGGAGATAATTATAATTGTTATGTCCGGATATTGTGTGCGTTCCAGCGTGAGTCGCATGAATGTGACTTCCGGTAAACTACATCCGGTTCAGTGGCGTGGAGCACGAGGAGACGCCATGATATGATGCGATTAGGTGAGCTGGTATATAGGGACTCTGAGGCTACTACCATTTACCCCCTGATGAAGCTTTAAGCGAAACGCGCGTCTGAGCGCAGGGCATCGCGGCTGGTTCGGTGTATTTACAATCTATACAATTTATTTAATTTGAAACAATTAAGATCCAAAAACAGATCAAATTCATTTATCTTAGGCTACTTTCACATTGAAGATGGATCTGCAAATCGCTTCCGTTACAATAATACAACTGCATGCATCCGTCATGAACGGATCCGGGTGTATTATCTGTAAAATAGTCAAAACGGATCCGTCATGAACTCCATTAAAAGTCAATGTGGGACGGATCCGTTTTCTATTGTGTCAGTGTCAGGACGGATCCGTCTCGCTCCGCACCACGGGACAGACAGAAAAAAGCTGCAGGCGCCTCCAGAGCGGACTGGTGACGGATCGGAGGCAAACTGATGCAATCTGAGCGGATCCTTTTCCATTCAGCATGCATTAGGGCAAAACTGACCTTAACGGATCTCAGAAACGGAAAGCCAAAACGCCAGTGTGAAAGTAGCCTTACCCGTTGGACAGAAGGGTAGCCCTTTTGATAGTGACATTTTGGTGTTTGTTACATTGTATCTGGAAAGATTCAAAATACATGAGGGACGTTGGGAATTGGCCAAATTTACTGTATGGGAGGAGCTTGCAGATTCTTTTTGCGTCCCTGCATCTTCTTCTTGGTTTTTTCTTTTTGTCGGTTTTCGGCCTAGTGGGTGAAAAAAACTGGTGATGGTGGTAGTATTCAGACCTTTTAGGATCGGCTAAAACGCTGTTCACGCAGATATGATTGATCTCCCTGGGGTGGGTAACGGAGTATGGAGTTAGAAGAATCCATGGAAGAGCTAGATGGATGAGTAGGTGTGCCCCCATTGAGGGGATGATCAAGCTTGAGAGGCATAGCGATTGGTGAGAAGAGCTGGTAGTACTCCGGGTTTGTTGTCGGTATCGGGTGGGTAGTGTTTTCTGATACTGGGGTCTGTGGTGTGTACGTGATCCATAGGGACTCTCGGCTATAGGATTTTCCTGGTGCCTATGGTGAGGCGGCTCTGGTCTATGTAGTGTTTCATGAGCTGATTGATGTGATCGGGAAGTCGCGATGCTGGAGATATTTACGCTGACATAATGAGATTAGTGTCCTGTGCTATTTGTTCTTCAGATTTAATGCCAGAATTTAATGTTATTAGTGGCAAAATCCAGCCCGCCTCTGGCCACTTTACCACTTTAGTGGTTCTAGTAGTGATCATACGATCAAATTGTGTAAAGGCCGTGTGCGATCTATATCAGACATGCTAATCCCTCACTAAATCCAATGTCGGCCTATCCGCTGATCAGAGGACATTCAAGTAAAAATTGTCCCATTCCTTGTAAAAAGCCGTATCCTCTTTGAAAGAGTTATCGACGCCTAGCCTGGGGCCACGAGGGACAATTTGTTCCTGCAAGTTTATGCCAAGAACCGAGGCGCCTAGGTGATGCTGAATGTCATCAATCACAATCTACTAATTGTGAATTTAATATCCATCACAGGCCTGTACATAGTTTTCTTTCGATATGTCTCCATTGGGATAGCAGGTCTAGCAGGGAATGCCTGTGTCTGCTGGCATCCCCGGCTCTATGGTAACGAGTCACGTGACCCATCCTGACCCAAAAGAAAAGGGTTTGGGACCGTGTTAGCCAGTAGTGAGAAGTCTCGATGCTCTCCAAAAGAGAAACAGTATTAGATATTGTCATTTGATACCCGTTAATGGGTAACTAAAATTCATGATGTCATAAGGTGAGCTTTCGAGACTCTGAGGTCCCTTCTTCAGGCCAGGAATGGACCTCGCCTTATAACATCATGTATTTTAGTTACCCATTAAATGACAATATCTAATATCTCTCTTTTGGGGAGCATCGAGACTTCCATCCTGACCAGGAACGAGCCCGTGATTGCCGGCGTTCTTACTCCTAGGCAACAAGTCAAGCAGAGGTCACAATAACGCCTGTACAAGCGTCATAGATGCAGGGGCAGCGTCAGGCGGGCTCAGTGTATGGCAGCGTCAGGCAGGCCCTGTGTATGGCAGCTTCAGGCGGGCCCTGTGTACGGCAGTTTCAGGTGGGCCCTGTGTAAGGCAGTGTAAGGTGGGCGCAGTGTACGGCAGCGTCAGGCGGGCGCAGTGTATGGCAGCATCAGGTGGGCGCAGTGTACGGCAGCGTCAGGCGGGCGCAGTGTATGGCAGCATCAGGTGGGCCCTGTGTATGGTAGTGTCAGGCGGGCGCAGTGTATGGCAGCGACAAGAGGGCCCTGTGTATGGCAGCTTCAGGGTGGCGCAGTGTATGGCAGCGTCAGGTGGGCCCTGTGTATGGCAGCTTCAGGCAGGCCCTGTGTATGGCAGCGTCAGGTGGGCCCTATGTACGGCAGCGTCAGGCGGACAATGTGTATGGCAGCGACAAGTGGGCCCTGTGTATGGTAGTGTCAGGCGGGCGCAGTGTATGGCAGCGACAAGTGGGCCCTGTGTATGGCAGCTTCAGGGTGGCGCAGTGTGTGGCAGCGTCAGGCGAGCTCAGTGTATGGCAGCGTCAGGTGGGCCCTGTGTATGTCAGCTTCAGGCAGGCCCTGTGTATGGCAGCGTCAGGTGGGCCCTATGTACGGCAGCGTCAGGCGGACAATGTGTACGGCAGCGTCAGGTGGGCGCAGTGTATGGCAGCATCAGGTGGGCGCTGTGTACGGCAGTGTCAGGCAGGCGCAGTGTACGGCAGTGTCAGGTGGGCGCAGTGTACGGCAGTGTCAGGTGGGCGCAGTGTACGGCAGTGTCAGGTGGGCGCTGTGTACGGCAGTGTCAGGCAGGCGCAGTGTATGGCAGCATCAGGTGGGCGCTGTGTACGGCAGTGTCAGGCAGGCGCAATGTATGGCAGCTTCAGGTGGGCCCTATGTATGGCGGCGTCAGGCGGACAATGTGTACGGCAGTGTCAGGTGGGCGCTGTGTACGGCAGTGTCAGGTGGGCGCTGTGTACGGCAGTGTCAGGTGGGCGCAGTGTACAGCAGTGTCAGGTGGGCGCAGTGTACGGCAGTGTCAGGTGGGCGCAGTGTACGGCAGTGTCAGGCAGGCGCAGTGTACGGCAGTGTCAGGTGGGCGCTGTGTACGGCAGTGTCAGGAGGGCGCTGTGTACGGCAGTGTCAGGCAGGCGCAGTGTATGGCAGCATCAGGGGGGCGCTGTGTACGGCAGTGTCAGGCAGGCGCAGTGTACGGCAGTGTCAGGTGGGCGCTGTGTACGGCAGTGTCAGGTGGGCGCTGTGTACGGCAGTGTCAGGTGGGCGCAGTGTACGGTAGTGTCAGATGGGCGCTGTGTACGGCAGTGTCAGGTGGGCGCAGTGTACGGCAGTGTCAGGCAGGCGCACTGTATGGCAGCAATGGTCTTATGTTTAGTGTATGATGTTGGATAAATGTAAAATCGTCTACATTTATTTCTGCACCGGAGACTAGCAATGGTTTCCTTGCAGAAATATTCGCCTCAGAACGTAATGTGGGCCTACGCATTATATATGTGAACTACCGCAAAATTCCTCCTCGCCTAAAATTACTCCTCAAAATTGTTAAGAGTAGTATTTTTACTCTTCTGGAAAAAATGCAGTGCGACCTCTGGAGTCAAGTGGTCACGTGGTGGTTCGGCCTCACTGACATGTGTACTCGCAGTCTATCTTCCCCCAGCTTACAGGATATGGTCACATGACCGCTATACTCGCGATCATGTAATAATACAAATTTATGCTAATGAGGTAGCACCTGTGGGTTTTTGGGCATTTTTTTTTTAAGGTTTAAAAACCCATATGTATATGGGCTTATTTGTGTAAATAAATAAAGAAGATACTTCCTGTACCGTCTACGCCAGTGCTTTTGCGCTAAAGCAGAATATTCTTCTCTGTAAGAATCTCTTTGGGGGATTGGGCATCCCATCCAAAAGATATTACCTCTGCAGCTGCACACCTGATGATCAGAGGTCTTCTCTATATAAGTCTACAATAAGGTTGTGCCTATCACTAGCACAACCTTTCGAGGTGAGCCTCCAATCTCATCATTTTCTGATTATATTTTGTCAAACGAACCACCCTATTTACGCCCTCTCTTCTTTCTTTAAAACACTGAGCAAAATTTAGGGAATTTTTACTTTGTACAATGTCCACTTGAACCTCATTACTAACCAATACTATCTGCATCTGTAGCACCGAACTACCCCATACACTCTCCACCTGTAGCTCTACACTACCCAGTACAACCTCAGACTGTAGCTTCCTACTACCCAGTACAACCTCAGACTGTAGCTTCCTACTACCCAGTACAACCTCAAACTGTAGCTTCCTACTACCCAGTACAACCTCAGACTATAGCTTCCTACTATCCAGTACAACCTCAAACTGTAGCTTCCTACTATCCAGTACAACCTCAGACTATAGCTTCCTACTATCCAGTACAACCTCAGACTGTAGCTTCCTACTATCCAGTACAACCTCAGACTGTAGCTTCCTACTATCCAGTACAACCTCAGACTATAGCTTCCTACTATCCAGTACAACCTCAGACTATAGCTTCCTACTATCCAGTACAACCTCAGACTATAGCTTCCTACTACCCAGTACAACCTCAGACTGTAGCTTCCTACTACCCAGTACAACCTCAGACTGTGGCTTCTTACTACCCAGTACAACCTCAGACTGTAGCTTCCTACTACCCAGTACAACCTCAGACTGTAGCTTCCTACTATCCAGTACAACCTCAGACTATAGCTTCCTACTATCCAGTACAACCTCAGACTATAGCTTCCTACTACCCAGTACAACCTCAGACTGTAGCTTCCTACTACCCAGTACAACCTCAGACTGTGGCTTCTTACTACCCAGTACAACCTCAGACTGTAGCTTCTTACTACTACCCAGTACAATCCTCAGACTGTAGCTTCCTACTACCCAGTACAACCTCAGACTGTAGCTTCCTACTATCCAGTACAACCTCAGACTATAGCTTCCTACTACCCAGTACAACCTCAGACTGTAGCTTCCTACTACCCAGTACAACATCAGACTGTGGGTTCTTACTACCCCGTACACTCTCCACCTGTAGCTCCACACTACCCAGTACAACCTCAGACTGTAGCTTCCTACTACCCAGTACAACCTCAGACTGTAGCTTCCTACTACCCATGGGCGTAGCTATAGGGGGTGCAGAGGTAGCAGTCGCTACCGGGCCCAGGAGCCTGAGGGGGACCAAAGACCCTTGTGCCGCATAAGAAGACAAACAAAGCACTGAGGGAAGAGGGGCCCAACCAGAATTCTTGCACCAGGGCCCATAAGCCGTTAGCTACGCCCCTGCTACTACCCCGTACACTCTCCACCTGTAGGTCCACACTACCCAGTACAACCTCAGACTGTAGCTTTCTACTAACCCGTACTCGCTCCACATGTAGCTCCGCACTACCCAGTACAACCTCAGACTGTAGCTTCCTACTACCCAGTACAACCTCAGACTGTAGCTTCCTACTACCCGTACACTCTCCACCTGTAGCTCCACACTACCCAGTACAACCTCAGACTGTAGCTTCCTACTAACCGGTACACTCTCCACCTGTAGCTCCACACTACCCAGTACAACCTCAAACTGTAGCTTCCTACTACCCCTACTCATCAGCTTCATCCTATCAGTATCTGACCTATAGACACATCACTTATCAGCTTCATCCTATCAGTATCTGATCTATAGACACATCACTTATCAGCTTCATCCTATCAGTATCTGACCTGTAGACACATCACTTATCAGCTTCATCCTATCAGTATCTGACCTATAGGCACATCACTTATCAGCTTCATCTTATCAGTATCTGACCTATAGACACATCACTTATCAGCTTCATCCTATCAGTATCTGACCTATAGACATCACTTATCAGCTTCATCCTATCAGTATCTGACCTGTAGACACATCACTTATCAGCTTCATCCTATCAGTATCTGACCTATAGACATCACTTATCAGCTTCATCCTATCAGTATCTGACCTGTAGACACATCACTTATCAGCTTCATCCTATCAGTATCTGACCTATAGACATCACTTATCAGCTTCATCCTATCAGTATCTGACCTATAGACACATCACTTATCAGCTTCATCCTATCAGTATCTGACCTATAGACATCACTTATCAGCTTCATCCTATCAGTATCTGACCTATAGACACACATTACTGATCAGCTTCATCCTATCAGCATCTAACCTACAGACATATATCACTTATCAGCTTCATCCTATCAGCATCTAACCTACAGACATATATCACTTATCAGCTTCATCCTATCAGTATCTGACCTATAGACATATCACTTATCAGCTTCATCCTATCAGTATCTGACCTATAGACACATCACTTATCAGCTTCATCCTATCAGTATCTGACCTATAGACACATCACTTATCCGCTTCATCCTATCAGTATCTGACCTATAGACATATCACTTATCAGCTTCATCCTATCAGTATCTGACCTATAGATACACATCACTTATCAGCTTCATCCTATCAGTATCTGACCTATAGACACATCACTTATCAGCTTCATCCTATCAGTATCTGACCTATAGACACATCACTTATCAGCTTCATCCTATCAGTATCTGACCTATAGACATATCACTTATCAGCTTCATCCTATCAGTATCTGACCTATAGATACACATCACTTATCAGCTTCATCCTATCAGTATCTGACCTATAGACACATCACTTATCAGCTTCATCCTATCAGCATCTGACCTATAGACACATCATTTATCAGCTTCATCCTATCAGTATCTGACCTATAGACACATCACTTATCAGCTTCATCCTATCAGTATCTGACCTATAGACACATCACTTATCAGCTTCATCCCATCAGTATCTGACCTATAGACACACATTACTGATCAGCTTCATCCTATCAGTATCTGACCTATAGACATATCACTTATCAGCTTCATCCTATCAGTATCTGACCTATAGACACATCACTTATCAGCTTCATCCTATCAGTATCTGACCTATAGACACATCACTTATCCGCTTCATCCTATCAGTATCTGACCTATAGACACATCACTTATCAGCTTCATCCTATCAGTATCTGACCTATAGATACACATCACTTATCAGCTTCATCCCATCAGTATCTGACCTATAGACACATCACTTATCAGCTTCATCCTATCAGTATCTGACCTATAGACTCATCATCACTTATCAGCTACTTCCTATCAGTATCTGACCTATAGACACATCACTTATCAGCTTCATCCTATCAGTATCTGATCTATAGACATATCACTTATCAGCTTCATCCTATCAGTATCTGACCTATAGACACATCACTTATCAGCTTCATCCTATCAGTATCTGACCTATAGACACATCACTTATCAGCTTCATCCTATCAGTATCTGACCTATAGACACATCACTTATCAGCTTCATCCTATCAGTATCTGACCTATAGACACATCACTTATCAGCTTCATCCTATCAGTATCTGACCTATAGACACATCACTTATCAGCTTCATCCTATCAGTATCTGACCTATAGACACATCACTTATCAGCTTCATCCTATCAGTATCTGACCTATAGACACATCACTTATCAGCTTCATCCTATCAGTTTCTGACCTATAGACACATCACTTATCAGCTTCATCCTATCAGTATCTGACCTATAGAACATCACTTATCAGCTTCATCCTATCAGTATCTGACCTATAGACACACATCACTGATCAGCTTCATCCTATCAGCATCTAACCTATAGACATATATCACTTATCAGCTTCATCCTATCAGTATCTAACCTACAGACACATATCACTTATCAGCTTCATCCTATCAGTATCTGACCTATAGACATATCACTTATCAGCTTCATCCTATCAGTATCTGACCTATAGACACATCACTTATCAGCTTCATCCTATCAGTATCTGACCTATAGACACATCACTTATCAGCTTCATCCTATCAGTATCTGACCTATAGACATATCACTTATCAGCTTCATCCTATCAGTATCTGACCTATAGATACACATCACTTATCAGCTTCATCCTATCAGTATCTGACCTATAGACATCACTTATCAGCTTCATCCTATCAGTATCTGACCTATAGACACACATTACTGATCAGCTTCATCCTATCAGCATCTAACCTACAGACATATATCACTTATCAGCTTCATCCTATCAGCATCTAACCTACAGACATATATCACTTATCAGCTTCATCCTATCAGTATCTGACCTATAGACATATCACTTATCAGCTTCATCCTATCAGTATCTGACCTATAGACACATCACTTATCAGCTTCATCCTATCAGTATCTGACCTATAGACACATCACTTATCAGCTTCATCCTATCAGTATCTGACCTATAGACATATCACTTATCAGCTTCATCCTATCAGTATCTGACCTATAGATACACATCACTTATCAGCTTCATCCTATCAGTATCTGACCTATAGACACATCACTTATCAGCTTCATCCTATCAGTATCTGACCTATAGACACATCACTTATCCGCTTCATCCTATCAGTATCTGACCTATAGACATATCACTTATCAGCTTCATCCTATCAGTATCTGACCTATAGATACACATCACTTATCAGCTTCATCCTATCAGTATCTGACCTATAGACACATCACTTATCAGCTTCATCCTATCAGCATCTGACCTATAGACACACATCATTTATCAGCTTCATCCTATCAGTATCTGACCTATAGACACATCACTTATCAGCTTCATCCTATCAGTATCTGACCTATAGACACATCACTTATCGGCTTCATCCCATCAGTATCTGACCTATAGACACACATTACTGATCAGCTTCATCCTATCAGTATCTGACCTATAGACATATCACTTATCAGCTTCATCCTATCAGTATCTGACCTATAGACACATCACTTATCAGCTTCATCCTATCAGTATCTGACCTATAGACACATCACTTATCCGCTTCATCCTATCAGTATCTGACCTATAGACATATCAATTATCAGCTTCATCCCATCAGTATCTGACCTATAGATACACATCACTTATCAGCTTCATCCCATCAGTATCTGACCTACAGACACATCACTTATCAGCTTCATCCTATCAGTATCTGACCTATAGACTCATCATCACTTATCAGCTACTTCCTATCAGTATCTGACCTATAGACACATCACTTATCAGCTTCATCCTATCAGTATCTGATCTATAGACACATCACTTATCAGCTTCATCCTATCAGTATCTGACCTGTAGACACATCACTTATCAGCTTCATCCTATCAGTATCTGACCTATAGACACATCACTTATCAGCTTCATCTTATCAGTATCTGACCTATAGACACATCACTTATCAGCTTCATCCTATCAGTATCTGACCTATAGACACATCACTTATCAGCTTCATCTTATCAGTATCTGACCTATAGACACATCACTTATCAGCTTCATCCTATCAGTATCTGACCTATAGACACATCACTTATCAGCTTCATCCTATCAGTATCTGACCTATAGACATCACTTATCAGCTTCATCCTATCAGTTTCTGACCTATAGACACATCACTTATCAGCTTCATCCTATCAGTATCTGACCTATAGACATCACTTATCAGCTTCATCCTATCAGTATCTGACCTATAGACACACATTACTGATCAGCTTCATCCTATCAGCATCTAACCTACAGACATATATCACTTATCAGCTTCATCCTATCAGCATCTAACCTACAGACATATATCACTTATCAGCTTCATCCTATCAGTATCTGACCTATAGACATATCACTTATCAGCTTCATCCTATCAGTATCTGACCTATAGACACATCACTTATCAGCTTCATCCTATCAGTATCTGACCTATAGAGACATCATTTATCAGCTTCATCCTATCAGTATCTGACCTATAGATACACATCACTTATCAGCTTTACTCTATCAGTATCTGACCTATAGACATCACTTATCAGCTTCATCCTATCAGTGTCTGACCTATAGACACATCACTTATCAGCTTCATCCTATCAGTATCTGACCTATACACATCACTTATCAGCTTCATCCTATCAGTATCTGACCTATAGACTCATCATCACTTATCAGCTACTTCCTATCAGTATCTGACCTATAGACATATCACTTATCAGCTTCATCCTATCAGTATCTGACCTATAGACATCACTTATCAGCTTCATCCTATCAGTATCTGACCTATAGACTCATCATCACTTATCAGCTACTTCCTATAAGTATCTGACCTATAGACACATCATTTATCAGCTTCATCCTATCAGTGTCTGACCTATAGACACATCACTTATCAGCTTCATCCTATCAGTATCTGACCTATAGACACATCACTTATTAGCTTCATCCTATCAGTATCTGACCAATAGACTCATCATCACTTATCAGCTACTTCCTATCAGTATCTGACCTATAGACACATCATTTATCAGCTTCATCCTATCAGTGTCTGACCTATAGACACATCACTTATCAGCTTCATCCTATCAGTATCTGACCTATAGACACACATCACTTATCCGTTTCATCCTATCAGTATCTGACCTATAGACACATCACTTATCAGCTTCATCCTATCAGTATCTGACCAATAGACTCATCATCACTTATCAGCTACTTCCTATCAGTATCTGACCTATAGACACATCACTTATCAGCTTCATCCTATCAGTATCTGACCAATAGACTCATCATCACTTATCAGCTACTTCCTATCAGTATCTGACCTATAGACATATCACTTATCAGCTTCATCCTATCAGTATCTGACCTATAGATACACATCACTTATCAGCTTCATCCTATCAGTATCTGACCAATAGACTCATCATCACTTATCAGCTACTTCCTATCAGTATCTGACCTATAGACACATCACTTATCAGCTTCATCCTATCAGTATCTGACCAATAGACTCATCATCACTTATCAGCTACTTCCTATCAGTATCTGACCTATAGACATATCACTTATCAGAGCCAATTTAATTAATACAAATTTTCAGCGTAAAGAACAAGGAGTCCAGGGAGCGATGATTTCGCCCCATAGAGCTTTGATCTAAACATCATGCAGTCTTTATGGGATTACATTAAGAGACAGAAGGATTTGAGCAAGCGTGCATCCACAGAAGATCTGTGGTTAGAACAACCTCCCAGCCAAGTTCCTTCAGAAACTATACATGTGTAACTAGAAGAAGTGGTGCTGAGGACAAAGCGGTCAAACCAAATATTGATTGGATTTACAATTCTCGTTTCTTCATTCACTTGCGTTTTGTTCATTGATAAAAATAAACACCTTTAATTTACAAAGCATTTTTACTCCATTTTTGCTGCAGTCTTGGTGTGTGCTCTAGTAGTAAGTTTCTATGTGGAAAAAGTGAATATTCCTGGTGTATGTGACTGACATTTGGTGAGCAGCTTTCTTTTATTGGGCTGTATAACAGGAGATGCCAGCAGCTCACAAGCATATTAACAGCACTAGTGTGATCTAGCATTGCTGGTTTATAGTATTTATATACCATTACAAACACTTGCATCCCACTCCTGGATTTCCTATCACCCCACCAACCAAACATTAAGTAACTTAGGCTCTGTTTTGAGATCTGTAATGTTTTCCAGGAATACCTTCAGCCTGAGACTGTTCAAAACTTCCAAAGGGGTCTCAGTAAAATATGCATGCTATTCCATCTGCAAGTCCTTGCACTGACTCATATTACCCACCGAATTTGGAACAAAATAATGAAAGTGACATAAAAGACGACAAACAACCATAATCCTCTATAGGACAGGAGGGGAGATCCAAAGCAAATGCCCACAGAGGACAGGAGGGGAGGTCCACAACACAGGCCCACAGAGGACAGGAGGGGAGGTCCACAGCACATGTCCACAGAGGACAGGAGGGGAGGTCCACAGCACATGTCCACAGAGGACAGGAGGGGAGATCCAAAGCAAATGCCCACAGAGGAAAGGAGGGGAGGTCCACAGCACATGTCCACAGAGGACAGGAGGGGAGGTCCACAGCAAATGCCCACAGAGGACAGGGGGGAGGTCCACAGCACATGTCCACAGAGGACAGGAGGGGAGGTCCACAGCAAATGCCCACAGAGGACAGGAGGGGAGGTCCACAGAACATGCACACAGAGGACAGGAGGGGAGGTCCACAGCACATGTCCACAGAGGACAGGAGGAGAGGTCCACAGCACATGTCCACAGAGGACAGGAGGGGAGATCCAAAGCAAATGCCCACAGAGGAAAGGAGGGGAGGTCCACAGCACATGTCCACAGAGGACAGGAGGGGAGGTCCACAGCACATGCCCACAGAGGACAGGAGGGGTGGTCCACAGCACATGTCCACAGAGGACAGGAGGGGAGGTCCACAGCACATGTCCACAGAGGACAGGAGGAGAGGTCCACAACACAGGCCCACAGAGGACAGGAGGGGAGGTCCACAGCACATGTCCACAGAGGACAGGAGGGGAGGTCCACAGCACATGTACACAGAGGACGGGAGGAGAGGTCCACAACATATGTACACAGAGAACAGGAGGGGAGGTCTACAGCACAGGCCCACAGAGGACAGGAGGGGAGGTCCACAGAACATGTCCACAGAGGACAGGAGGTGAGGTCCACAGAACATTTCCACAGAGAACAGGAGGGGAGGTCCACAGAACATGCGCACAGAGGACAGGAGGGGAGGTCCACAGCACATGTCCACAGAGGACAGGAGGAGAGGTCCACAACATATGTACACAGAGGACAGGAGGGGAGGTCCACAGCACAGGCCCACAGAGGACAGGAGGGGAGGTCCACAGAACATGTCCACAGAGGACAGGAGGGGAGGTCCACAGCAAATGCCCACAGAGGACAGGAGGGGAGGTCCACAGCATATGTACACAGAGGACAGGAGGGGAGGTCCACAGCACAGGCCCACAGAGGACAGGAGGGGAGGTCCACAGAACATGCGCACAGAGGACAGGAGGGGAGGTCCACAGCACAGGCCCACAGAGGACAGGAGGGGAGGTCCACAGAACATGCGCACAGAGGACAGGAGGGGAGGTCCACAGCACATGTCCACAGAGGACAGGAGGGGAGGTCCACAGCAAATGCCCACAGAGGACAGGAGGGGAGGTCCACAGAACATGTCCACAGAGGACAGGAGGGGAGGTCCACAGCACATGTCCACAGAGGACAGGAGGGGAGGTCCACAGCACATGTCCACAGAGGACAGGAGGGGAGGTCCACAGCACATGTCCACAGAGGACAGGAGGGGAGGTCCACAGAACATGCGCACAGAGGACAGGAGGGGAGGTCCACAGCACATGTCCACAGAGGACAGGAGGGGAGGTCCACAGCAAATGCCCACAGAGGACAGGAGGGGAGGTCCACAGAACATGTCAACAGAGGACAGGAGGGGAGGTCCACAGCACATGTCCACAGAGGACAGGAGGGGAGGTCCACAGCACATGTCCACAGAGGACAGGAGGGGAGGTCCACAGCACATGTCCACAGAGGACAGGAGGGGAGGTCCACAGCATATGTACACAGAGGACAGGGAGGTGAATATAGAGACTGCAGGAAGATACATCTCAGCCTGTAAATCTACAGCACAAGGCTGGACATACTAGACATAGAGCAAGAATGGTTGTAAAAAGGTTTGGTAGCTGCAGAAGAGAATCCAGGTATGGAGTATACGCCTTCTACACCTCCCCATAGATGTATATTGTACATGCTAAGGTTCTAATGGTGGGAGCTGTACTCTGAACACAGATTCATTACTTTTACCAACCTTGTGATGCAGATTACAAGGGAATGATCGGAATCTTTGAAGTCGCCACAAATAGGAATTATTTTACAAAGACGAAGAGCCACCTTGAAATAAACCTGTGTGCAGAACCTGCTTTGCTAGACCGCCGCCTGGGATGGAGTGTGATGCGGAAGCTCACATGGGAAGCGATCCAAGGGTGGAAAGTCAGCAAACAAACAACACTTTCAGTTTGTTGGACGAGAGACTTGGAGGCAGTTATTCAGTTCACAATATACAGTATATGCAGAGGTATTCTGGAAGTACAAACTTTTCCCAGTGCCAAACCGTTACCAATCACAAATGAAGAGTCTAAGCAAACACTGCAAAACAGGATAAAGAGAAAAAAAACAACCACCAGACAATACAGAAGAAAAAACAGAGAAAGTGACAGGAGGAATAACAGGAGGATCTGTATCAGTACACAATGAACGCTGTAGGTTTGTGCTCCTTTCCTGCACGTCTTTTACCATACATGACACAAGGCATACTCTTACCTTAAAATGCACCAACACAATAAAGTGAAAATATCATGTGCTGTCTGATGCACATCTCAGCACAAGGACCAGAGTATACTGACATGCACTAAAGTTGGGCCTAGTTCAACAGAACCTGAATAGAGGAGCCTAAATGCTGAGTACAGGACTCGCCTCATAGATGACCCTACAGTAAATGTTGGAGTACAGGATTCACCTCCTAGATGAGCTTAAATACTGGGAAACAGGACTCGCCTCATAGAGGACTCTAAATACTGGAGTACAGGACTCACCTCCTAGATGAGCTTTAAATAATGGAGTTCAGGACTCGCCTCAGTAAATAAATCTAAATACTGGAGTACAGGACTCGTCTCGTAGAGGACCCTAAATAGTGGAGTACAGGACTCGCCTTGTAGAGGACCCTAAATACTGAAGTACAGGACTCGCCTCGTAGAGCACCCTAAATACTGAAGTACAGGACTCGCCTCGTAGAGAACCCTAAATACTGAAGTACAGGACTCGCCTCGTAGAGGACCCAAAATACTGAAGTACAGGACTCGCCTCGTAGAGGACCCTAAATACTGGAGTACAGGACTCGCCTTGTAGAGGACCCTAAATACTGAAGTACAGGACTCGCCTCGTAGAGGACCCAAAATACTGAAGTACAGGACTCGCCTCGTAGAGGACCCTAAATACTGGAGTACAGGACTCGTCTTGTAGAGGACCCTAAATACTGAAGTACAGGACTCGCCTCGTAGAGGACCCAAAATACTGAAGTACAGGACTCGCCTCGTAGAGGACCCTAAATACTGAAGTACAGGACTCGTCTTGTAGAGGACCCTAAATACTGGAGTACAGGACTCACCTCGTAGAGGACCCTAAATACTGTAGTCCTATAGACATCACTTATCAGCTTCATCCTATCAGTATCTGACCTATAGACTCATCATCACTTATCAGCTACTTCCTATCAGTATCTGACCTATAGACATATCACTTATCAGCTTCATCCTATCAGTATCTGACCTATAGACACATCACTTATCAGCTTCATCCTATCAGTATCTGACCTATAGACACATCACTTATCCGCTTCATCCTATCAGTATCTGACCTATAGACATATCACTTATCAGCTTTATCCTATCAGTATCTGACCTATAGATACACATCACTTATCAGCTTCATCCCATCAGTATCTGACCTACAGACACATCACTTATCAGCTTCATCCTATCAGTATCTGACGTATAGACTCATCATCACTTATCAGCTACTTCCTATCAGTATCTGACCTATAGACACATCACTTATCAGCTTCATCCTATCAGTATAAGACCTATAGACACATCACTTATCAGCTTCATCCTATCAGTATCTGACCTATAGACACACATCACTTATCAGCTTCATCCTATCAGTATCTGACCTATAGACACATCACTTATCAGCTTCTTCCTATCAGTATCTGACCTATATACACATCACTTATTAGCTTCATCCTATCAGTATCTGACCTATATACACATCACTTATTAGCTTCATCCTATCAGTACCTGACCTATAGACACATCACATATCAGCTTCATCCTATCAGTATCTGACCTATTGACACATCACTTATCAGCTTCATCCTATGACTATCTCACCTATAGACACAACACTTATCAGCTTCATCCTATGACTATCTCACCTATAGACACAACACTTATCAGCTTCATCCTATCAGTATCTGACCTATAGACACATCACTTATCAGCTTCATCCTATCAGTATCTGACCTATAGATACACATCACTTATCAGCTTCATCCCATCAGTATCTGACCTACAGACACATCACTTATCAGCTTCATCCTATCAGTATCTGACGTATAGACACATCACTTATCAGCTTCATCCTATCAGTATCTGACCTATAGACACATCACTTATCAGCTTCATCCTATCAGTATCTGACCTATAGACTCATCATCACTTATCAGCTTCATCCTATCAGTATCTGACCTATAGACATATCACTTATCAGCTTCATCCTATCAGTATCTGACCTATAGACACATCACTTATCAGCTTCATCCTATCAGTATCTGACCTATAGACACATCACTTATCAGCTTCATCCTATCAGTATCTGACCTATAGACACATCACTTATCAGCTTCATCCTATCAGTATCTGACCTATAGACACATCACTTATCAGCTTCATCCTATCAGTATCTGACCTATAGACACATCACTTATCAGCTTCATCCTATCAGTATCTGACCTATAGATCACATCACTTATCAGCTTCATCCTATCAGTATCTGACCTATAGACACATCACTTATCAGCTTCATCCTATCAGTATCTGACCTATAGACACATCACTTATCAGCTTCATCCTATCAGTATCTGACCTATAGACTCACATCACTTATCAGCTTCATCCTATCAGTATCTGACCTATAGACACATCATTTATCAGCTTCATCCTATCAGTATCTGACCTATAGACACATCACTTATCAGCTTCATCCTATCAGTATCTGACCTATAGACACATCACTTATTAGCTTCATCCTATCAGTATCTGACCAATAGACTCATCATCACTTATCAGCTACTTCCTATCAGTATCTGACCTATAGACACATCATTTATCAGCTTCATCCTATCAGTGTCTGACCTATAGACACATCACTTATCAGCTTCATCCTATCAGTATCTGACCTATAGACACACATCACTTATCCGCTTCATCCTATCAGTATCTGACCTATAGACACATCACTTATCAGCTTCATCCTATCAGTATCTGACCTATAGACACACATCACTTATCCGTTTCATCCTATCAGTATCTGACCTATAGACACATCACTTATCAGCTTCATCCTATCAGTATCTGACCAATAGACTCATCATCACTTATCAGCTACTTCCTATCAGTATCTGACCTATAGACATATCACTTATCAGCTTCATCCTATCAGTATCTGACCTATAGATACACATCACTTATCAGCTTCATCCTATCAGTATCTGACCAATAGACTCATCATCACTTATCAGCTACTTCCTATCAGTATCTGACCTATAGACACATCACTTATCAGCTTCATCCTATCAGTATCTGACCAATAGACTCATCATCACTTATCAGCTACTTCCTATCAGTATCTGACCTATAGACATATCACTTATCAGAGCCAATTTAATTAATACAAATTTTCAGCGTAAAGAACAAGGAGTCCAGGGAGCGATGATTTCGCCCCATAGAGCTTTGATCTAAACATCATGCAGTCTTTATGGGATTACATTAAGAGACAGAAGGATTTGAGCAAGCGTGCATCCACA
Source organism: Bufotes viridis (assembly GCA_033119425.1). Taxonomy (NCBI): domain Eukaryota; kingdom Metazoa; phylum Chordata; class Amphibia; order Anura; family Bufonidae; genus Bufotes; species Bufotes viridis. The sequence goes on from CM065596.1 coordinate 1,996,778, forward strand.
GAAGATCTGTGGTTAGAACAACCTCCCAGCCAAGTTCCTTCAGAAACTATACATGTGTAACTAGAAGAAGTGGTGCTGAGGACAAAGCGGTCAAACCAAATATTGATTGGATTTACAATTCTCGTTTCTTCATTCACTTGCGTTTTGTTCATTGATAAAAATAAACACCTTTAATTTACAAAGCATTTTTACTCCATTTTGCTGCAGTCTTGGTGTGTGCTCTAGTAGTAAGTTTCTATGTGGAAAAAGTGAATATTCCTGGTGTATGTGACTGACATTTGGTGAGCAGCTTTCTTTTATTGGGCTGTATAACAGGAGATGCCAGCAGCTCACAAGCATATTAACAGCACTAGTGTGATCTAGCATTGCTGGTTTATAGTATTTATATACCATTACAAACACTTGCATCCCACTCCTGGATTTCCTATCACCCCACCAACCAAACATTAAGTAACTTAGGCTCTGTTTTGAGATCTGTAATGTTTTCCAGGAATACCTTCAGCCTGAGACTGTTCAAAACTTCCAAAGGGGTCTCAGTAAAATATGCATGCTATTCCATCTGCAAGTCCTTGCACTGACTCATATTACCCACCGAATTTGGAACAAAATAATGAAAGTGACATAAAAGACGACAAACAACCATAATCCTCTATAGGACAGGAGGGGAGATCCAAAGCAAATGCCCACAGAGGACAGGAGGGGAGGTCCACAACACAGGCCCACAGAGGACAGGAGGGGAGGTCCACAGCACATGTCCACAGAGGACAGGAGGGGAGGTCCACAGCACATGTCCACAGAGGACAGGAGGGGAGATCCAGCAAATGCCCACAGAGGACAGTGAGGAGAGGTCCACAGCACAGGCCCACAGAGGACAGGAGGGGAGGTCCACAGCACATGTCCACAGAGGACAGGAGGGGAGGTCCACAGCACATGTCCACAGAGGACAGGAGGGGAGATCCAAAGCAAATGCCCACAGAGGACAGGAGGAGAGGTCCACAACACAGGCCCACAGAGGACAGGAGGGGAGGTCCACAGCACATGTCCACAGAGGACAGGAGGGGAGGTCCACAGCACATGTCCACAGAGGACAGGAGGGGAGATCCAAAGCAAATGCCCACAGAGGACAGGAGGGGAGGTCCACAACACAGGCCCACAGAGGACAGGAGGGGAGGTCCACAGCACATGTCCACAGAAGACAGGAGGGAGGTCTACAGCACATGTCCACAGAGGACAGGAGGAGAGGTCTACAACACAGGCCCACAGAGAGGACAGGAGGGAGGTCCACAGCACATGTCCACAGAGGACAGGAGGGGAGGTCCACAGCACATGTCCACAGAGGACAGGAGGGAGATCACAGCAAATGCCCACAGAGGAAAGGAGGAGGTCCACAGCACATGTCCACAGAGGACAGGAGGGAGGTCACAGCAAATGCCCACAGAGGACAGGGGAGGTCCACAGCACATGTCCACAGAGGACAGGAGGGAGGTCCACAGCAAATGCCCACAGAGGACAGGAGGGGAGGTCCACAGAACATGCACACAGAGGACAGGGAGGGGAGGTCCACAGCACATGTCCACAGAGGACAGGAGGAGAGGTCCACAGCACATGTCCACAGAGGACAGGAGGGGAGGTCCACAGCAAATGCCTACAGAGGACAGGAGGGGAGGTCCACAGAACATGCACACAGAGGACAGGAGAGGAGGTCCACAGCACATGTCCACAGAGGACAGTAGGAGAGGTCCACAGCACATGTCCACAGAGGACAGTAGGAGAGGTCCACAGACACAGGCCACAGAGGACAGGAGGGGAGGTCCACAGCACATGTCCACAGAGGACAGGAGGGAGGTCCACAGCACATGTCCACAGAGGACAGGAGGAGAGGTCCACAACACAGGCCTACAGAGGACAGGAGGGGAGGTCCACAGCACATGTCCACAGAGGACAGGAGGGGAGGTCCACAGCACATGTGCACAGAGGACGGGAGGAGAGGTCCACAACATATGTACACAGAGAACAGGAGGGAGGTCTACAGCACAGGCCCACAGAGGACAGGAGGGGAGGTCCACAGAACATGTCCACAGAGGACAGGAGGGGAGGTCCACAGAACATTTCACAGAGGACAGGAGGGAGGTCCACAGAACATGCGCACAGAGGACAGGAGGGGAGGTCCACAGCACATGTCCACAGAGGACAGGAGGAGAGGTCCACAACATATGTACACAGAGGACAGGAGGGGAGGTCCACAGCACAGGCCCACAGAGGACAGGAGGAGAGGTCCACAGAACATGTCCACAGAGGACAGGAGGGGAGGTCTACAGCAAATGCCCACAGAGGACAGGGAGGGGAGGTCCACAGCATGTGTCACAGAGGACGGGAGGGGAGGTCCACAGCACAGGCCCACAGAGGACAGGAGGGAGGTCCACAGTACATGCGCACAGAGGACAGGAGGGGAGGTCCACAGCACAGGCCCACAGAGGACAGGGAGGGGAGGTCCACAGAACATGCCACAGAGGACAGGAGGGAGGTCCACAGCACATGTCCACAGAGGACAGGAGGGAGGTCCACAGCAAATGCCCACAGAGGACAGGAGGGGAGGTCCACAGAACATGTCCACAGAGGACAGGAGGGGAGGTCCACAGCACATGTCCACAGAGGACAGGAGGGGAGGTCCACAGCACATGTCCACAGAGGACAGGAGGGGAGGTCTACAGCACATGTCCACAGAGGACAGGAGGGAGGTCCACAGCATATGTACACAGAGGACAGGAGGGAGGTCCACAGCACAGGCCCACAGAGGACAGGAGGGAGGTCCACAGAACATGCGCACAGAGGACAGGAGGGGAGGTCCACAGCACAGGCCCACAGAGGACAGGAGGGGAGGTCCACAGAACATGCGCACAGAGGACAGGAGGGGAGGTCCACAGCACATGTCCACAGAGGACAGGAGGGGAGGTCCACAGCAAATGCCCACAGAGGACAGGAGGGGAGGTCCACAGAACATGTCCACAGAGGACAGGAGGGAGGTCCACAGCACATGTCCACAGAGGACAGGAGGGAGGTCCACAGCACATGTCCACAGAGGACAGGAGGGGAGGTCCACAGCACATGTCCACAGAGGACAGGAGGGGAGGTCCACAGAACATGCGCACAGAGGACAGGAGGGGAGGTCCACAGCACATGTCCACAGAGGACAGGAGGGGAGGTCCACAGCAAATGCCCACAGAGGACAGGAGGGGAGGTCCACAGAACATGTCAGCAGAGGACAGGAGGGGAGGTCCACAGCACATGTCCACAGAGGACAGGAGGGAGGTCCACAGCACATGTCCACAGAGGACAGGAGGGGAGGTCCACAGCACATGTCCACAGAGGACAGGAGGGAGGTCCACAGCATATGTACACAGAGGACAGGGAGGTGAATATAGAGACTGCAGGAAGATACATCTCAGCCTGTAAATCTACAGCACAAGGCTGGACATACTAGACATAGAGCAAGAATGGTTGTAAAAAGGTTTGGTAGCTGCAGAAGAGAATCCAGGTATGGAGTATACGCCTTCTACACCTCCCCATAGATGTATATTGTACATGCTAAGGTTCTAATGGTGGGAGCTGTACTCTGAACACAGATTCATTACTTTTACCAACCTTGTGATGCAGATTACAAGGAATGATCGGAATCTTTGAAGTCGCCACAAATAGGAATTATTTTACAAAGACGAAGAGCCACCTTGAAATAAACCTGTGTGCAGAACCTGCTTTGCTAGACCGCCGCTCTGGGATGGAGTGTGATGCGGAAGCTCACATGGGAAGCGATCCAAGGGTGGAAAGTCAGCAAACAAACAACACTTTCAGTTTGTTGGACGAGAGACTTGGAGGCAGTTATTCAGTTCACAATATACAGTATATGCAGAGGTATTCTGAAGTACAAACTTTTCCCAGTGCCAAACCGTTACCAATCACAAATGAAGAGTCTAAGCAAACACTGCAAAACAGGATAAAGAGAAAAAACAACCACCAGACAATACAGAAGAAAAACAGAGAAAGTGACAGGAGGAATAACAGGAGGATCTGTATCAGTACACAATGAACGCTGTAGGTTTGTGCTCCTTTCCTGCACGTCTTTTACCATACATGACACAAGGCATACTCTTACCTTAAAATGCACCAACACAATAAAGTGAAAATATCATGTGCTGTCTGATGCACATCTCAGCACAAGGACCAGAGTATACTGACATGCACTAAAGTTGGGCCTAGTTCAACAGAACCTGAATAGAGGAGCCTAAATGCTGAGTACAGGACTCGCCTCATAGATGACCCTACAGTAAATGTTGGAGTACAGGATTCACCTCCTAGATGAGCTTAAATACTGGGAAACAGGACTCGCCTCATAGAGGACTCTAAATACTGGAGTACAGGACTCACCTCCTAGATGAGTTTAAATAATGGAGTTCAGGACTCGCCTCGTAAATAAATCTAAATACTGGAGTACAGGACTCGTCTCGTAGAGGACCCTAAATAGTGGAGTACAGGACTCGTCTTGTAGAGGACCCTAAATACTGAAGTACAGGACTCGCCTCGTAGAGCACCCTAAATACTGAAGTACAGGACTCGCCTCGTAGAGAACCCTAAATACTGAAGTACAGGACTCGCCTCGTAGAGGACCCAAAATACTGAAGTACAGGACTCGCCTCGTAGAGGACCCTAAATACTGGAGTACAGGACTCGTCTTGTAGAGGACCCTAAATACTGAAGTACAGGACTCGCCTCGTAGAGGACCCAAAATACTGAAGTACAGGACTCGCCTCGTAGAGGACCCTAAATACTGGAGTACAGGACTCGTCTTGTAGAGGACCCTAAATACTGAAGTACAGGACTCGCCTCGTAGAGGACCCAAAATACTGAAGTACAGGACTCGCCTCGTAGAGGACCCTAAATACTGAAGTACAGGACTCGTCTTGTAGAGGACCCTAAATACTGGAGTACAGGACTCACCTCGTAGAGGACCCTAAATACTGTAGTACAGGACTCACCTCCTAGATGAGTTTAAATACTGGAGTTCAGGACTCGCCTCGTAAATGAATCTAAATACTGGAGTACAGGACTAGTCTCGTAGAGGACCCTAAATACTGGAGTACAGGACTCACCTCCTAGATCAGTTTAGTTTAAATACTGGAGTTCAGGACTTGCCTCGTAAATGAATCTAAATACTGGAGTACAGGACTCATCTGGTAGAGGACCCTAAATACTGGAGTACAGGACTCGCCTCGTAGAGGACCCTAAATACTGGAGTACAGGACTCGTCTTGTAGAGAGGACCTCAAATACTGGAGTACAGGACTCACCTTGTAGAGGACCCTAAATAATGGAGTACAGGACTCACATCCTAGATGAGTTTAAATACTGGAGTTCAGGACTTGCCTCTGTAAATGAATCTAAATACTGGAGCACAGGACTCATCTGGTAGAGGACCCTAAATACTGAAGTACAGGAATCCTCTTCTAGATGAGTTTAAATACTTGAGTTCCGGACTTGCCTCGTAGATAAACCTAAATACTAGGGTACAGGACTTGTCTCGTAGAGGACCCTAAATAGTACAGTACAGGACTCGCCTCACTGAAAAGCCTAAATGCTGAATACAGGACTCACCTCATAGAGGACCCTAAATCCTGGAGTACAGGACTCATCTCGTAAAGGACCCTAAATACTGGAGTACATGACTACCCTCGTAGAGGACCCTAAATAATGGAGTACAGGACTAATCTCGTAGGGGACCCTAAATAGTACAGTACAGGACTCGCCTCATAGAAAAGCCTAAATGCTGAGTACAGAACTCACCTCATAGAGGACCCTAAATACTGGAGTACAGGACTCAACTCCTAGATGATCTTAAATACTGGCGTTCAGGAGTCGCCTCGTAGATGAATCTAAATTCTAGGGTAAAGGACTTGCCTCGTAGAGGATCCTAAATACTACAGTATAGGACTCGCATAATAGAGAAGCCTAAATTCTGAGTACAGGACTCGCCTCATAGAGGACCGTGAATTATGGAATACAGGACTCATCTCGTAGAAGTCCCTAAATACTGGAGTACATAACTCGCCTTGTAGATGAGCTTAAAGGGGTCCTCTAACTTCAGCAAGTGCATTTATTATACTGTCGTCTGTAGTATATATATATATACAATACACTGTCCTCTGTGGTATATATATATATACAGAAGAAAAATGGCGGCACTGAAGTAGAGTCCATACAAATGTTTCAATGCGGGTGCTACGTCCAAAGGGCATAAGCTTCTTACCCAATATGCATCAGGAAAAGGAAGGACGGCACTCCAATGTAATAAAAAATAGTGAGTTTAATCACCCATGTGGTACAAAAAACGCGACGTTTCGGCTCAGCAATAGAGCCTTTTTCAAGCAAAGAACAATGGTGAAGACCAAACTTAAATAGTGCAAACAGTGCAATATCAGTAGACATGAGTAGTTCACCCTCTTCCTCGAAACGCGTATGGCATTGGCATATCGAGTAGTCCTATTTTACATTTGAAATCTGCGATTATAAAGAATCAGCGCGCTGGTAAAGTCTATATATGTGTGTATCACGTGGGACGCCACTGAACACACGTCACCTATAACGAAGGAGGAAGGTCTTGGAAGCTCACAACTTAATACGAGCGGCAAACAACCTATCTACAAGTTGGCGTTTAGCACAGATTGGACTTTTTGTGAGTATATCTCATTATCTCATTGTTTTACATACAGCTCGACGCTTGGTAAAAACAATTGGAACATATGACTGGTAGCACAGTTCTGAAGATTCGGACAAAACTGACATAAACAATATACAAACTTGCTGTCTCAAGCAACAGTCTCATCGCTCCTTTATAAATATTAATTGCGATTTAATGTGATAATAGGTGGACTCTTATGTGCATGAAATATATCGTTGTGGCATATGTTTATATATAATTGATCAAGTGGGACATTAATTAAGTGGTACATGATTTTATTAATTTTAATAAATTATATCGGTAGCTACAATACCATACGGTTCTGAGTGCCCGTTAATTTATTCTTTATATTGCAATTCAAAACTACCAGGTAGAGGGGAATACCTAACAACGTGAGCACCAGACTTGTTAATTTCTATTTTAGAGGGTGAGCCGCCTCGCATCAATTGATTGTTTTTTTTATTTATTTCTTCTGTCACAGTGTTCACCGCATAGGAGATATTTTTTAATATTTTAACAGTTTGGTCTTTTTTTTATTGTGTTTATATTTTTATATGTAAAAATGGGGAAAGGGGGTGATTTAAACTTTTAATATTTCGGTGGGGTTTTTTTAAAACTTTTTTTTTTTTACTTTAGCCTCCTTAATGGCTAGAACCCTTGTCCTATTCACTCTAATAGAGCTCTATTGGGGTGAATAGGACCTCACACTGTCCCCGCTGTCCTGGGCCCTGTACACAGCGGGGGGCTGACCATGGATGGATCAGTAGGGTCTGATAGAGATCTATTAGGGTGAATAGGACCTCACACTGTCCCCGCTGTCCTGGGCCCTGTACACAGCGGGGGGCTGACCATGGACGGATCAGTAGGGTCTGATAGAGCTCTATCGGGGTGAATAGGACCTCACACTGTCCCTGCTGCCCTGTGCTAATGAACTGTATTTAGGGGTAAATTATATTCATTGGTAGCGCAGTGACCACAGCCCCTCTCTTCTCATTGGCAGCGCAGTGACCACAGCCCCTCTCTTCTCATTGGTAGCACAGTGACCACAGCCCCTCTCTTCTCATTGGTAGCACAGTGACCACAGCCCCTCTCTTCTCATTGGCAGCGCAGTGACCACAGCCCCTCTCTTCTCATTGGTAGCACAGTGACCACAGCCCCTCTCTTCTCATTGGTAGCACAGTGACCACAGCCCCTCTCTTCTCATTGGTAGCACAGTGACCACAGCCCCTCTCTCTTCTCATTGGTAGCACAGTGACCACAGCCCCTCTCTTCTCATTGGTAGCACAGTGACCACAGCCCCTCTCTTCTCATTGGCAGCGCAGTGACCACAGCCCCTCTCTTCTCATTGGTAGCACAGTGACCACAGCCCCTCTCTTCTCATTGGTAGCACAGTGACCACAGCCCCTCTCTTCTCATTGGTAGCACAGTGACCACAGCCCCTCTCTTCTCATTGGTAGCACAGTGACCACAGCCCCTCTCTTCTCATTGGCAGCGCAGTGACCACAGCCCCTCTCTTCTCATTGGTAGCACAGTGACCACAGCCCCTCTCTTCTCATTGGTAGCGCAGTGACCACAGCCCCTCTCTTCTCATTGGCAGCGCAGTGACCACAGCCCCTCTCTTCTCATTGGTAGCACAGTGACCACAGCCCCTCTCTTCTCATTGGTAGCAGCAGCAACCGCGTCACAGTGGGGAGAGAGAAAACATGGCGTGCCTAGTATCGGAAAATAGCAAATCCCGGTATCATATCGATCCGGGTCTAAAAGTATTGATTGGGTATTGAAAATTCAATACACAGTGCAACCCTAAAAGAGAATTGTTTCAGGGAAATCTAATAACCCTGACAGACCCCTGATTAACCCTGACCCCTGATTAAGGTCCCACGGTGGTACTGTAGAATGAAAGGATGGTCTGATTCTAGAAGCGCTTATAATAAACCGTTTAACTAATTCCACCTCTGCTTCCTTAAACCCCCAAAAAGCTGAGAGGGCAGCTGCTTGGACCTTTAAAGTACTTCGTTTAAGTCCCATTCCCAGGGCCTTTTCAAGGAAATTAAAGATAATATCATGGAAGGAACCCAGTAATAACTAATAACTGTATCAGAAAACGCCCTTCTTTTCAGGCTGGCTTGTTCAGAATCCAAGCAGATAGCCTGAGATGTGGAACGATCAGGTGTACTGCAGGACTCTGTAGCAGTAGATCTGGAACCTGGGGAGATGCCAATAATTCCCTTTCGACAACTGGAGAAGGAACGGAAACTAGGCTCTCTTGGGCCAGTAAGGGGCCACTAGAATCAGATGGCAGTTCTTTTCCACCACTTTGGCCAATGTCCTTAGGATAAAAGACAAAATGAGGGAATGTATAAAAAGGCTTTATGGTCAGGGCGCTGAAAAGGCATCTACCATGAAAGGATTGTTCTGATGAAATAAGGAAGAGATTTTGAGTGGTTGCAAATCGATCCAATACTGGAATTGCGAATCTCCTGCATATCTGATTGAACGCAGTCTTGTTTAGTGAGCATTCTCCTTCCTTGAGGGTCTGTCTGCTCAGGAAGTTGTGTTTACACGGTGATGCTTGAAAAAGGACAAGCTTAAACGTTGCATGAATTTGGGCTGTCAGCCACTCGACTGCTATTGATGGATTACAGAACACCAATTTTGCACAATTTGGGATGCTGCCTCTGTTGTCTTCTTCTCTTACTCAGGAAGCCTGCTAGGAAATTCTGTTCTCCTTTTAAGTGAACAGCTGAGATTGAAAAAGCGATTCTTGGCCAACCTGACGATCTGGGCTGCCACAGAGGCCAGCATTCTGCTTCTTGTTCCTCCTTGCTTGTTGATGTACGAAACTGTAGGTATATTGTCTGACAGGATTTTCACGTTCTGATTCCAAATTTTTGGGAGACACCCTTTAAAGCTTTCAAGACTGACATTAGTTCTTTTAGGTTTGAATAAAATTGGATCCTGGACCGATTCCAGGAGCCCTGTATCATTTGATGAGCCCATTGCGTCCGTGCTTATGACCACCTGATTTGGTTGACGCCCAAGGAACTCCCTGGTTTAAGTTCTTCTGTATGAGCCACCACCATAGAGATTGTTTAACCGACTGAGGAAGGACCACTTTTTTCTAGAGACAACTGACTTGTCCCAAGACGTGAGAATGAAGGATTGGGCCTGTGCCCCTTGACTGCAGGGATGGTTGCCCTCTGTAGACCCACAATCGTCATGAATCTCATGATGTCCCTTATAAAGACCTTTCCTGTCTGTAATAAACTTCCTCACTTTCTCCACCAAGGTTTCCCTTCTTTTCCTGAGGTAGAAAGGAAGTCATAAAATGGGAATCTAGTTGGATTCCTAAAAATATCTTCTGCTTGCTTGGATAGAGATCTGACTTTTCTACATTTATCATCCACTCTTGATTATCTGATCCCAAAGATTTGGCTGCTAATAGGAAGTCATTGAGGTAAGGTATGAATAATATTTCCTGTTGATGGAGATGACTTGAGACTTCTACAACGATCTTCGTAAAGATTCTTGGAGCCAAGGAGAGGATGAAGGAAGATCCTGAAATTGCAGGTGATAAAGATATTTCTGATGATCTTCGCGAATGGGAACAGGATAATAAGCATCCACAAGATCCAACATAACCATGAAACAATCCCTTGTAAGCAGATTTATTGTCAACTTCATTGTTTCCATGTTGAACTTCTTGTAGCATACAAACTTGTTCAAATCCTTTAAGTATATTATTGCCCTGTAGGCTCCGCTCAGCTTTTCACCAAGAATACAGGGGAGTAGAAGCCTTTTTCCTTCTTGATGTGTCGGCACCGGAACCAACACATTTTTCTGTAACAGGAGTAAAATCTGAGTTTCCAGGAGCTGCTGATTCCCAGAATGAAGCTTGTGTTTAATATGAAACTTTCGGGTGGAACTTACTTGAATTCTATTCTGAGTAGTTCACCTCTCCCTCGAAACGCGTATGGCATTGGCATATCGAGTAGTCCTATTTTACATTTGAAATCTGCGATTATAAAGAATCAGCGCGCTGGTAAAGTCTATATATGTGTGTATCACGTGGGACGCCACTGAACACACGTCACCTATAACGAAGGAGGAAGGTCTTGGAAGCTCACAACTTAATACGAGCGGCAAACAACCTATCTACAAGTTGGCGTTTAGGGCACAGATTGGACTTTTTGTGAGTATATCTCATTATCTCATTGTTTTACATACAGCTGGACGCTTGGTAAAAACAATTGGAACATATGACTGGTAGCACAGTTCTGAAGATTCGGACAAAACTGACATAAACAATATACAAACTTGCTGTCTCAAGCAACAGTCTCATCGCTCCTTTATAAATATTAATTGCGATTTAATGTGATAATAGGTGGACTCCTTATGTGCATGAAATATATCGTTGTGGCATATGTTATATATATAATTGATCAAGTGGGACATTAATTAAGTGGTACATGATTTTATTAATTTTAATAAATTATATCGTGCTAGCAATACCATACGGTTCTGAGTGCCCGTTAATTTATTCTTTATGTTGCAATTCAAAACTACCAGGTAGAGGGGAATACCTAACAACGTGAGCACCAGACTTGTTAATTTCTATTTTAGAGGGTGAGCCGCCTCGCATCAATTGATTGTTTTTTTATTTATTTCTTCTGTCACAGTGTTCACCGCATAGGAGATATTTTTTAATATTTTAACAGTTTGGTCTTTTTTTATTGTGTTTATATTTTTATATGTAAAAATGGGGAAAGGGGTGATTTAAACTTTTAATATTTCGGTGGGGTTTTTTTAAAACTTTTTTTTTTTTACTTTAGCCTCCTTAATGGCTAGAACCCTTGTCCTATTCACTCTAATAGAGCTCTATTGGGGTGAATAGGACCTCACACTGTCCCCGCTGTCCTGGGCCCTGTACACAGCGTGGGGGCTGACCATGGATGGATCAGTAGGGTCTGATAGAGATCTATTAGGGTGAATAGGACCTCACACTGTCCCCGCTGTCCTGGGCCCTGCACATGAGGGGGGCTGACCATGGACCGGATCAGTAGGGCCTGATAGAGCTCTATCGGGGGTGAATAGGACCTCACACTGTCCCTGCTGCCCTGTGCTAATGAACTGTATTTAGGGGTAAATTATATTCATTGGTAGCGCAGTGACCACAGCCCCTCTTCTCATTGGCAGCGCAGTGACCACAGCCCCCTCTCTTCTCATTGGTAGCACAGTGACCACAGCCCCTCTCTTCTCATTGGTAGCACAGTGACCACAGCCCCTCTCTCTCATTGGCAGCGCAGTGACCACAGCCCCTCTCTTCTCATTGGTAGCACAGTGACCACAGCCCCTCTCTTCTCATTGGTAGCACAGTGACCACAGCCCCTCTCTTCTCATTGGTAGCACAGTGACCACAGCCCCTCTCTCTTCTCATTGGTAGCACAGTGACCACAGCCCCTCTCTTCTCATTGGCAGCACAGTGACCACAGCCCCTCTCTTCTCATTGGCAGCGCAGTGACCACAGCCCTCTCTTCTCATTGGTAGCACAGTGACCACAGCCCCTCTCTTCTCATTGGTAGCACAGTGACCACAGCCTCTCTTCTCATTGGTAGCACAGTGACCACAGCCCCTCTCTTCTCATTGGTAGCACAGTGACCACAGCCCCTCTCTTCTCATTGGCAGGCGCAGTGACCACAGCCCCTCTCTTCTCATTGGTAGCACAGTGACCACAGCCCCTCTCTTCCTCATTGGTGGCGCAGTGACCACAGCCCCTCTCTTCTCATTGGCAGCGCAGTGACCACAGCCCCTCTCTTCTCATTGGTAGCACAGTGACCACAGCCCCTCTCTTCTCATTGGTAGCAGCAGCAAGCGTCACAGTGGGGAGAGAGAAAACATGGCGTGCCTAGTATCGGAAAATAGCAAATCCCGGTATCATATCGAGTCCGGGTCTAAAAGTATTGATTGGGTATTGAAAATTCAATACACAGTGCAACCCTAAAAGAGAATTGTTTCAGGGAAATCTAATAACCCTGACAGACCCCTGATTAACCCTGACCCCTGATTAAGGTCCCACGGTGGTACTGTAGAATGAAAGGATGGTCTGATTCTAGAAGCGCTTATAATAAACCGTTTAACTAATTCCACCTCTGCTTCCTTAAACCCCAAAAAGCTGAGAGGCAGCTGCTTGGACCTTTAAAGTACTTCGTTTAAGTCCCATTCCCAGGGCCTTTTCAAGGAAATTAAAGATAATATCATGGAAGGAACCCAGTAATAACTAATAACTGTATCAGAAAACGCCCTTCTTTTCAGGCTGGCTTGTTCAGAATCCAAGCAGATAGCCTGAGATGTGGAACATTCGGGTGTACTGCAGGACTCTGTAGCAGTAGATCTGGAACCTGGGGGAGATGCCAATAATTCCCTTTCGACAACTGGAGAAGGAACGGAAACTAGGCTCTCTTGGGCCAGTAAAGGGGCCACTAGAATCAGATGGCAGTTCTTTTCCACCACTTTGGCCAATGTCCTTAGGATAAAAGACAAAATGAGGGAATGTATATAAAGGCCTTATGGTCAGGGCGCTGAAAAGGCATCTACCATGAAAGGATTGTTCTGATGAAATAAGGAAGAGATTTTGAGTGGTTGCAAATCGATCCAATACTGGAATTGCGAATCTCCTGCATATCTGATTGAACGCAGTCTTGTTTAGTGAGCATTCTCCTTCCTTGAGGGTCTGTCTGCTCAGGAAGTTGTGTTTACACGGTGATGCTTGAAAAAGGACAAGCTTAAACGTTGCATGAATTTGGGCTGTCAGCCACTCGACTGCTATTGATGGATTACAAGAACACCAATTTTTGCACAATTTGGGATGCTGCCTCTGTTGTCTTCTTCTCTTACTCAGGAAGCCTGCTAGGAAATTCTGTTCTCCTTTTAAGTGAACAGCTGAGATTGAAAAAAGCGGATTCTTGGCCAACCTGACGATCTGGGCTGCCACAGAGGCCAGCATTCTGCTTCTTGTTCCTCCTTGCTTGTTGATGTACGAAACTGTAGGTATATTGTCTGACAGGATTTTCACGTTCTGATTCCAAATTTTTGGGAGACACCCCTTTAAAGCTTTCAAGACTGACATTAGTTCTTTTAGGTTTGAATAAAATTGGATCCTGGACCGATTCCAGGAGCCCTGTATCATTTGATGAGCCCATTGCGTCCGTGCTTATGACCACCTGATTTGGTTAACGCCCCAAGGAACTCCCTGGTTTAAGTTCTTCTGTATGAGCCACCACCATAGAGATTGTTTAACCGACTGAGGAAGGACCACTTTTTTTCTAGAGACAACTGACTTGTCCCAAGACGTGAGAATGAAGGATTGGGCCTGTGCCCACTTGACTGCAGGGATGGTTGCCCTCTGTAGACCCACAATCGTCATGAATCTCATGATGTCCCTTATAAAGACCTTTCCTGTCTGTAATAAACTTCCTCACTTTCTCCACCAAGGTTTCCTTCTTTTCCTGAGGTAGAAAGGAAGTCATAAAATGGGAATCTAGTTGGATTCCTAAAAATATCTTCTGCTTGCTTGGATAGAGATCTGACTTTTCTACATTTATCATCCACTCTTGATTATCTGATCCCAAAGATTTGGCTGCTAATAGGAAGTCATTGAGGTAAGGTATGAATAATATTTCCTGTTGATGGAGATGACTTGAGACTTCCACAACGATCTTCGTAAAGATTCTTGGAGCCAAGGAGAGGTTGAAGGGAAGATCCTGAAATTGCAGGTGATAAAGATATTTCTGATGATCTTCGCGAATGGGAACAGGATAATAAGCATCCACAAGATCCAACATAACCATGAAACAATCCCTTGTAAGCAGATTTATTGTCAACTTCATTGTTTCCATGTTGAACTTCTTGTAGCATACAAACTTGTTCAAATCCTTTAAGTATATTATTGCCCTGTAGGCTCCGCTCAGCTTTTTCACCAAGAATACAGGGGAGTAGAAGCCTTTTCCTTCTTGATGTGTCGGCACCGGAACCAACACATTTTTCTGTAACAGGAGTAAAATCTGAGTTTCCAGGAGCTGCTGATTCCCCAGAATGAAGCTTGTGTTTAATATGAAACTTTCGGGTGGAACTGACTTGAATTCTATTCTATTCTGTATCTCAACCAAATTAGAGACAGAATCCAGGGGCAAGAAGAGATTTTTTTCCAGCCAGTAAAATAATTTTTGGGTCTTCCTCCCACCCTGTACACTTTAAAAATATATTGTCATTGTGTCATCCACGTAGTGACTGTAAACCGAACAGCATGACTATAGTTTCCTCTATACTGTACAATATATAGCCATATACAAGCTGCCAGGGAAAGGGACGTGTCCAATATACGGAGTGATACAGGGACGTGCCCGGTATACAGAGAGATACCCTGGAGATGGGGACGTGTCCGGTATAGGGAGTGATACGGGGACGTGCCCGGTATACAGAGAGATACCCTGGGGATGGGGATGTGTCCGTTTTATGGAGTTATACGGGGACATGTCCGATATACGGAGAGATACCCTGGGGATGGGGACGTGTCCGGTATATGGAGTGATACGGGGACGTGTCCGATATACGGAGAGATACCCTGGGGATGGGGACGTGTCTGTTATATGGAGTTATACGGGGACATGTCCGATATACGGAGAGATACCCTGGGGATGGGGACGTGTCCGTATAGGGAGTGATACGGGACGTGTCCGATATACGGAGAGATACCCTGGGGATGGGGACGTGTCTGTTATATGGAGTTATACGGGGACATGTCCGATATACGGAGAGATACCCTGGGGATGGGGACGTGTCCGTTATATGGAGTGATACGGGGACATGTCCGATATACTGGAGAGATACCCTGGGGATGGGGACGTGTCCGGTATATGGAGTGATACGGGGACGTGTCCGATATACGGAGAGATACCCTGGGGATGGGGACGTGTCCGGTATAGGGAGTGATACGGGGACGTGTCCGGTATATGGAGAGATACCCTGGGGATGGGGACGTGTCCGTTTTATGGAGTTATACGGGGACATGTCCGATATACGGAGAGATACCCTGGGGATGGGGACGTGTCCGGTATAGGGAGTGATACGGGGACGTGTCCGATATACGGAGAGATACCCTGGAGATGGGGACATGTCCTGTATATGGAGTGATACAGGGACGTGCCCGGTATACAGAGAGATACCCTGGGGATGGGGACGTGTCTGTTATATGGAGTTATACGGGGACATGTCCGATATACGGAGAGATACCCTGGGGATGGGGACGTGTCCGGTATAGGGAGTGATACGGGGACGTGCCCGGCATACAGAGAGATACCCTGGGAATGGGGACGTGCCCAGTATACAGAGAGATACCCTGGGGATGAGGACGTGTCCGGTATATGGAGTGATACGGGGACGTGTCCGATATACGGAGAGATACCCTGGGGATGGGGACGTGTCCGGTATAGGGAGTGATACGGGGACGTGTCGGTATACGGAGAGATACCCTGGGGATGGGGACGTGTCCGGTATAGGGAGTGATACGGGGACGTGTCCGGTATACGGAGAGATACCCTGGGGATGGGGACGTGTCCTGTGTACGGAGAGATACGGGGATGTATCCTGTATACCGAGTGATATGGAGATGTGCTGGAATCTCCCCCACCTTAAGGTGGAGGGGGGGGGGGGAGTGATGACCACTGAAAATAATGTTTTTAAGTAAGAAATTTCAATGAAATGTCTAACAAAGGTTCAAAGGGTGTAACGGCAAGACCTGATAGTAACATAGTTACCTGTCCGGGCTCCAGCGGCGCGATCCTCAGCCTCTGCATGCCCGTGCCTGAACAATCCACACACTTGACCCTAAGCGAACTCTGCTCAAAAAATCTGCTTTTACATTCAGCTTCCCTTTCACATCCAGTCAAGATATCACTACGTCAAAAGGGCTCTCACGTGTACTTCCGCCCAGGAAAAGGTTTTGTTTTTAAACGTCCTGCAAAGAGACTTTTCTCCTACCTCCATGATGATATAAATATACTACCACAGAAACTTTAAAAACCTCCCAGACTGCAGAGAGCTCTCTCAGATTTGAGGACATACTGGTCTGAATTCCCCACCATCCCCCCCTGGAAAGTGAGAGCATTGAGTGCCCCAAAAGCACTGACCACCTGAAGATCTCTAAATAGCCAGTCCTTAGATGGTCCAGGGATTGCCACCAAACCAGGAACTGGGCCACGAGCAGGAAATGATCATCCGTCCTACCTTTTATCCCAGTTTGTAAATACTTCTTGCTGAAGGTCATGAGAATAGAACGGGGCCTATTTGACAGCCAGAATACAGGAAGTTTGAGTTCCTACAAGGGACATTAGCCTTTTGGATTGACCTACATGGATGAGCTAGGAAGGTTTCCACCAGATCCCTGATCCTCGAGACCTTCTAAGAGGGGAGAAAACTAGATTCCTAGGAACACAGTTTTCTGAGCAAGAACTGGGCTGGATTTTTTCCAGTTTATAGTTAGTTGAACAGCAGTTGAGAAAACAAACATCTGGTGAAGGTTCATGTAACAGACATGGCCATACACACGCTTGGTCCATACTGGCTGTTACAGTTGACCATATGCCTATTTACGTTCAATGAAAGTGTGTGATGCACAAAAGATCTTTAGCCCGACTATCAGACGAAAATATTAAACTTGGCCGACTTTATTTCACGCCATCACGATTCTAAAACCATTGCTCATTGTTAAATTATACCCAGTGAATGTTGGTTTTAGCTGAAATTGTCGATTTTGATCAGCTTTGCATGAATGTGTATGGCCACCTTAACACTCTAGGATCTTTGAAGGACCCAATCAGGAAAAAGGTAGATATGCAATACCAGTGACCTCTGAAGAAGAGACCCCAAAGACAGGAAAGAAATATAATCTTCTCTTATGACCCAATGCCGTGTGTTCCTCGGCAGCACGGACGCACGGCGCGTCCTGCTGCGAGCTGTGAGCAGAGAGCCGCTCGGCGTCCTGGTCACCAGGGCAAAGGGGGCGGTGCGCGCCCGGCTGCACGCTTCCTCTCTGTGCGGCTGGCATTCCCCGTTCCCGCGGAAACACTGCCGGGGCTGAGCGCCGTGCTGGGCACTCGGCGCTTGGCTGCAGAGGTCTGAGCAGGTCATGTGACGCTGGCCACGTCACATGACCTCTGCCCTGCAGTATTTAAACAGGCCTCCTGCTATCCACAGGTTGCCTGTCACGACCTGTGGTTAGGTTGTGACTTGGTTTGGTGGCATGCTGTTGCCGGCGGTTATGTTCTGGTAGCTGCAAGTGTGGACTATTACGCGGTAGCCTCAGGTGCGGTTGCCGTTGGCAAAATGTGTGCTACGACCTGTGGTTAGGTCGTGATCTTCGGTCCCGCATGCTCTTGCCAGTGGCATTGTTTTTTTGGTTGCCGCACGTGTGGGCTATTACGTGGTAGCCTCACGTGCGGTTGCCGCTGGCAACTTTGTGCTTTAGAGCATGCGAGACACTCTGTGGGAGCCTCCCTTAATTGTTATATTGCTTCCCTTGCTCTGTCTATGTGTCCCCCCCTGCTAGCTTCTGTTGGCCCTTCCCCACCTGGTGTATGTGTATGGTGTGGGCTTTGTTTGGAGGTTTGTGTTATGGTGTGTCTCCTCCGAAAGGGGGTTGCTTTCCCGGAAGGGTTTAAGCAAGCAACTAGACAGTGCATTTCCAGTCCATCTCAGCTGCGGCAGGTAAGTGTTGGTAACTTATGTTGTCTGTTGCCTTGTTGTACTTACCTGCCGTTCGGCTATGAACCCTGTCTAGTTGGTGGCCAGCTGCTGGGCCTCTGGAGACGCCTGCTCATCCGTGGTTCTGGATGAGCGGATGGTCTCTGTCCTCGTTCCTTGCTAGGGCAATGCAGGGATATCAGGGCTCCAGGTTCGTGGGCATGAGCCTCCTTACCCTCTGAGGTGGCTCATGCATTAGGAGTCTAGGGCCAGTTTTAGGGACCCGCCAGGAGGTGATCTGCTCCTTGTTCCCTGCATTCCGGCACAGCGGCCACGAACATTGTACAGTGGGGGGTTTCCCGCACTCCCCACCGTGACATTGCCTGTGATCAATTGTCTTGGGCTCTCTGATACTGCTACTTCTGTGCTATTTGGATTTGGACCTGTGCTAGTTTTTGACCCGCTACTTCTTGCTCCCTTGAACCTGACGCGACCGCTTGGATTGAACTTCGGCTTGTTACCAGACCTGACTTCGTATTTCCCCTGTGTACTGAAATGACCTCCTGGTTTGACCCTTTGGCTCGTTTACGGACTCGTCTTGTCTCGCTTCTCTGTATTGACACAACCTCAATGTTTGTACCCCGCTAGTGAGTCGCCATATAGCCTTGCTCAGTCTGCTAATATTGCCACTACGCCGCCCGCCTATCTGTTTCTGTCTTCCTTCTCTCCTCCACACTTACAGAGGTTAGGGACTGCCACCCAGTTGCGCTCCGTTATCTAGGACGGGCAAGTGCAAGTAGGTAGGGACAGAGGCTTGGGTGGCAGACAGGGGGTGCACGAACTCTTACCCTTGGGCGGCGTGACAGCCTACCATCTGCAATGAGCATGCTACCACCTCAAAGCAAGATGAGCACCTTTCCCCTTCACTTATAGATTGTAAGCTCTTGCGGCCAGGGTCCTCTACCCCTCTGTACCAGTCTGTTAATAGTTTCCTGCTTATTATATTTGTATTATGTATGTGTAAACCTCTCGAGGTACATGGAATTAATGGGGCTTATGATATCACAAAATGGGATATCTTTAAAAGCATCCTAAAATCTCATTGTGAGAGGTACATACCGTATGGGAATAAAAGGTTAAGGAACAAAAAGAAACCAATGTGGATAAATAGAAATGTAAAGAAAGCAACAAATGACAAAAAGAAAGCAGATAAAACACTAAAACAGGAGGGAAGCACTGAAAAACTATAAGGAAAAAAATAGAACATGTAAAAAACAAAAAAAAGCGGCCAAACTGGAGACCAAGAGATTAATTGCCAAAGAGAGTAAAACTAACCCTAAAATGTTCTTCAATTATGTAAATGTTAAAAAGTATAAATCTGAAGGTGTCGGCCCTTTAAAGAGTAATGAGGGGGAGTTGCAGAGGGCGACGAGGAGAAAGCAAAGGTGTTAAATATATTTTTCTCCAATGTATTCACTGAGGAAAATAAACTGTCAGATGAAATGCAGAATGTAAAAATAAATCCCACTGGTGGGTGTGGACACACCACCTTACTAGGTCCCCTAATGATTTAAGCTATCACACAGGACGCTGCCACATAGCTCCTCACTTTTCTCCACCATTACTTCCACACACGCTCGATCCAGCAGCAGTGTCTTTGAGAAAGGTCGTTTGACCGAAACGTCACACGATTACACGATTTTGCTGCATATAAGAAATTATCTAAATAAAGCAAACTTCTTTAATCGCTATCATAGGAGTGCTGCTGTTTCATCTTGTCATTCGTAAAAATAAATCCCCCATTAAAAGTGTCCTGTGTGACCCAAGAAGAAGTACAACAGCGACTTAAAAAGATTAAAATCGCCGGTACCAGATGGCATACACCGCGTATCCTAAGGGAATTAGGTAATAGCCAGACCCTTGTTTCTGATATTTGAGACTCTATACGGACAGGGAATGTTCCACAGGATTGGCGCATAGCAAATGTGGTGCCAATATTCAAAAAGGGTCTAAAAACAGAGCCTGGAAACTATAGGCCGGTAAGTGTAACATCCGTCGTGGGGAAACTGTTTGAAGGTTTTCTGAGAGATGCTATCTTAGAGGATCTCAATGAAAATAAGCAAATAACGCCATATCAGCATGGCTTCATGAGGGATCAGTCATGTCAGACTAATTTAATCAGCTTCTATGAGGAGGTAAGTTCTAGACTTGACAGCGGCGAATCAATGGATGTCGTATATCTGGACTTCTCCAAAGCATCTGACACTGTACCTCATAAAAGGTTAGTATATAAAATGAGGATGCTCGGACTGGGAGAAAATGTCTGTATGTGGGTAAGTAACTGGCTGAGTGACAGAAAACAGAGGGTGGTTATTAACGGTAGATACTCAGATTGGGTCACTGTCACTAGTGGGGTACCTCAGGGGTCAGTACTGGAGGGTCACTGTCACTAGTGGGGTATCTCAGGGTCAGTACTGGAGGGGTCACTGTCACTAGTGGGGTACCTCAGGGGGTCAGTACTGGAGGGGTCACTGTCACTAGTGGGGTACCTCAGGGGTCAGTACTGGAGGGGTCACTGTCACTAGCGGGGTACCTCAGGGGTCAGTACTGGAGGGGTCACTGTCACTAGTGGGGTACCTCAGGGGGTCAGTACTGGAGGGGTCACTGTCACTAGTGGGGTACCTCAGGGGTCAGTATTGGGCCCTATTCTCCAATATATTTATTAATGATCTTGTAGAAGGCCTGTACAGTAAAATATCTATTTTTGCAGATGACACTGTGTAAAGTAATTAACAATGAAGAGGACAATATACTATATATAGATATACTACAGAGGACAGTATACTGTATATATATATATATATATATATATATATACACACACTACAGCGGACAGTATACTGTATATATACTACAGAGGACAGTATACTGTATATATATACTACAGAAGACAGTATACTGTATATATATATACTACAGAGGACAGTATACTGTATATACACTACAGAGGACAGTATACTGTGTATATACTACAGAGGACAGCATACTGTATATATACTACAGAGGACAGTATACTGTATATATACACTACAGAGGATAGTATACTGTATATATATACTACAGAGGACAGTATACTGTATATACACTACAGAGGACAGTATACTGTATATATATACTACAGAGGACAGTATACTGTATATATATACTACAGAGGACAGTATACTGTATATATACTACAGAGGACAGTATACTGTATATATACTACAGAAGACAGTATACTGTATATATATACATTACAGAGGACAGTATACTGTATATATACTACAGAGGACAGCATACTGTGTATATACTACAGAGGACAGCATACTGTATATATACTACAGAGGACAGTATACTGTATATATACACTACAGAGGATAGTATACTGTATATATATATACTACAGAGGACAGTATACTGTATATATATATACTACAGAGGACAGTATACTGTATATATACTACAGAGGACAGTATACTGTATATATATACTACAGAGGACAGTATACTGTATATATACTACAGAGGACAGTATACTGTATATATACTACAGAAGACAGTATACTGTATATATATACACATTACAGAGGACAGTATACTGTATATATACTACAGAGCACAGTATACTGCTACAGAGGGATCTGGATTGATTGGAGGCTTCGGCAGAGAAATGGCAGATGAGGTTTAACACTGACAAATGTAAAGTTCTGCACATGGGAAGGAATAATGCAAGTCACCCGTACATACTAAATGGTAAAACACTCGGTAACACTGACATGGAAAAGAATCTAGGAATTTTAATAAACAGCAAATTAAGCTGTAAAAACCAGTGTCAGGCAGCTGCTGCCAAGGACCATAAGATAATAGGTTGCATCATAAGGGGCACAGATGACCGTGATGAGAACATAGTCCTACCACTTTACACATCACTGGTCAGACCACACATGGAGGACTGTGTAGAGTTCTGGGCTCCTGAGAACAAGGCAGACATAGCAGAGCTGGAGAGGGTCCAGAGGGGAACAACTAAAGTAATAACTGGAATGGGGCAACTACAGTACCCTGAAAGGTTATCAAAATTAGGGTTATTCACTTTAGAAAGAAGACGACTGAGGGGAGATCTAATAACTATGTATAAATATATCAGGGGTCAGTACAGAGATCACTCCCATCATCTATTTATCCCCAGGACTGTGACGAGGGGACATCCTCTGCGTCTGGAGGAAAGAAGGTTTGTACACAAACATAGAAGAGGATTCTTCACTGTAAGAGCAGTGAGACTATGGACTCTATACTGTAAGAGCAGTGAGACTATGGACTCTTTACTGTAAGAGCAGTGAGACTATGGACTCTTTACTGTAAGAGCAGTGAGACTATGGACTCTTTACTGTAAGAGCAGTGAGACTATGGACTCTTTACTGTAAGAGCAGTGAGACTATGGACTCTTTACTGTAAGAGCAGTGAGACTATGGACTCTTTACTGTAAGAGCAGTGAGACTATGGACTCTTTACTGTAAGAGCAGTGAGACTATGGACTCTATACTGTAAGAGCAGTGAGACTATGGACTCTATACTGTAAGAGCAGTGAGACTATGGACTCTATACTGTAAGAGCAGTGAGACTATGGACTCTATACTGTAAGAGCAGTGAGACTATGGACTCTTTACTGTAAGAGCAGTGAGACTATGGACTCTATACTGTAAGAGCAGTGAGACTATGGACTCTATACTGTAAGAGCAGTGAGACTATGGACTCTTTACTGTAAGAGCAGTGAGACTATGGACTCTATACTGTAAGAGCAGTGAGACTATGGACTCTATACTGTAAGAGCAGTGAGACTATGGACTCTATACTGTAAGAGCAGTGAGACTATGGACTCTTTACTGTAAGAGCAGTGAGACTATGGACTCTATACTGTAAGAGCAGTGAGACTATGGACTCTATACTGTAAGAGCAGTGAGACTATGGACTCTTACTGTAAGAGCAGTGAGACTATGGACTCTTTACTGTAAGAGCAGTGAGACTATGGACTCTTTACTGTAAGAGCAGTGAGACTATGGACTCTATACTGTAAGAGCAGTGAGACTATGGACTCTTTACTGTAAGAGCAGTGAGACTATGGACTCTTTACTGTAAGAGCAGTGAGACTATGGACTCTTTACTGTAAGAGCAGTGAGACTATGGACTCTATACTGTAAGAGCAGTGAGACTATGGACTCTTTACTGTAAGAGCAGTGAGACTATGGACTCTTTACTGTAAGAGCAGTGAGACTATGGAACTCTCTGCCTGAGGAGGTGGTGATGGTGAGTTCACTATAAGAGATCAAGAGGGGCCTGGATGTATTTCTGGAGTGTAATAATATTACAGGCTATAGCTACTAGAGAGGGGTCGTTGATCCAGGGAGTTGTTCTGATTGGAGTCGGGAAGGAATTTTTTATTTCCCTTAAGTGTGAAAAATTGGCTTCTGCCTCACAGGGTTTTTGCCTTCCTCTGGATCAACTCGCAGGAAACAGGCCGAACTGGATGGACAGAGGGCTTTTTTCGGCCTTATGTACTATGTTACTATGATGTTTATAAACCCAATGGTTTCTTGTAATTTTTCCCATTCTTTTCTAAAAAAAAAAAAAAAAAAAAAAAGAAAAGAAAATGTCAGTCTCCCTTTACCTGAATCCTGGCGTCCTTGTTTTGAGGCTTCAGAACTCTTGAGATTAAGCAAAAGTCCCTTATTTTTCCCCGACTCTTGGGCCTTTCATCTTTGTCTGTTTTTAGACTGGAATTATCAGCTTTTCCTCTATTTACAAAACGGAGAGTAGAGTCCGAGGTTTCCTCCAACATCTTTTCTAGCTCTTGCCCACATAACAATCTGCATGTCCCCTGAGTATGACTGACCATAAAGCCCTTCTAGTAAGTGCAGTATTCCTAGCTGCCATTCTCCCCGATTTCTGTCACATTTGACGGGGAAACCCATTGCCAATTTTTTCCTACCCTCGGTGCGTTCACAGAAACTCTAAGTGTGAAATGTGCCTACCCTTGACACGCAATTTTCACCTCCATATATGTATGCTCTCAAGAGGAGATAGTGGTCAGGTAGAGCGCCCCCAAATACCAAGGATGGGAGCAGTACTGCAGCCAGTAAAAATGATGGGCCACTGCATATGCACGCTGAGGGTTGGAAAAAATTACGATCCACGCGCCGTAATTTTCCAATACCTTTGGCGCATGCGCAGTGGCCTGTAGTTTTTACCTACCCTTGGCGCTATCTGCGCCGACACATCTCCTTCTCAGCCACTCAAGTGGCGAGCAGTGAGACACACCTCCTAGCAAACCTTCCGATGCGGCTACATCACTACCGGAAGTGACGAGGGTAGCAAAAAACAACGGAACGCCGACATAGATCCAAAGGGAAACAGCACGATTCCTTGTCATGCCATCATCCTGAACCACAGGCCTAGTTACCTCCAAATCTCAACATCAACCAGAAGATTGGGGGCAAATACCTCCAACTCGCGAGGACGGTGGCAAGTTCTCCTTTAAGATTTCTGGCCATCACTTTAATACTTGATTGCACTAACAAACCTCTTATTCTGCTAAGCGCGGACTTAATCTCACCGTGTAATCCTGTTAAAAGAGAACTAATCAGATCCGGGCTGAGTCACAAGAAGAGAGGTGTGAACGGCATTACTTAGGTCCACACAACATGGCGGCTCCCATGATCCATGGCGATGAAGAGGTAAAAAGAAGAAGACCCAGACGTGGGGTCAAGAGCAGACCTCAGCAGCTTCCCGTCTCTCATCCTGCTCTGGGTGGAGTGGGTAAAGGGGTGTGGCCTCTTGGGAAAGGGGTGTGGCTTAGCAATGAATGGGGTTGGGTGTGATTTAAACTGCAACAATGTCCAGCAAATTGCATCCAAATTTTGATGTAAAGTAACATGATAGTCAGGAGGAATAAAGTGAGACAGAAGCAGCGAACGTCAAGCAGGATGCACTGGGCTACGTTCACACAGCGAGCATACATGGGAGCAAAAAGGGTGGCAGATAAGGTGTCGGGAGTGAACAGCGGCGCGCACAGGGACGGAGGATGGGCATTTATCTGGAAAGAGCTCCGGAGAACACGGCCGAGCACCAACGCCTAAGCTTCCCTGGGCTAATGGAGGACGGCAGCCGATCTCCACTCTCCCCAACATCAGGTCCTTCCAAACCCCATCAT
This sequence comes from Bufotes viridis, assembly GCA_033119425.1. NCBI lineage: Eukaryota > Metazoa > Chordata > Amphibia > Anura > Bufonidae > Bufotes > Bufotes viridis. The sequence continues at coordinate 2,022,485 of CM065596.1, forward strand.
ACAATACAAAACCCCCAACCTCCCAGGTAGGGGCATGAACAATTACCAGTCCCCCACCGCCCCCTGAGGACCAGTCTAGGACATAAGAGAAGACTCCTGGACAAAAGGTGATAAGCCCATGATGCCCCCCCCCCCCTCTGGCGCCACCTGTTTGTTTGTAGGGTACATGACTCCATTACAGTAGAGGTTTGTAAGTCCATGGCTGATAAGAGTAAGGTGAGAGGGTATGCAAATGAGCTATTCACAAGCTCCGCCTCTAATGCCACCAGATGACAGCTATCCTGTAACTATCCTTTTAAATAGGCCTTGAGATATTAAGTAAGCCAGTGTCTCATCTGTAAGAATAAAGGCCAATGCATGCAGTGCGTCACGTCACCGCAAACGAACACGTTGAGTGACTGTGAAGAAGCACGCTTTCATATGCTTCACTATAGGGCACGCAACGCACAGTTAAGGAGCAGCAATACTTTCCATTGTGTTGTGTTCCGCTGTTACAGGGAACGCACCGCCCATGGTTAACCTCGTCGCTCACTGATGACTGATTGAGGAAATATGTTTTTTGCAGGACCAGAGACACTTGTATAAGTGAAGGTAAGGGAGAGTCAATAGATCAAGACGGAAGCTGTAAACCATTGGAGAAACTGCGGTCAGTCAGCTGCGGCTATAAAAACGTGTAAACTGCGATTATCAGCTTACACCTTAACCATGACTGTGGGATTCTACCAGGGAAATCAGGTGATGAAATAAACGCCTTCCCCTGCCCCTTCCTGGATCCTCCCACTGCCCCATCTTCAGCAGGAGATCAGCACACAAAGGAGGAGACAATACAGTGGACTGTTGGCTTCCGAGCCTGTGCTTGTGTGGTAATGACATGTATGCTGCCTTTCTTCCCTTCAAGAAATGTATAAAAGGAGTCGGGGTCAGAAGAACTGAGGAGTTGGAGTCAGAGCATTTATATACCGACTCCACAGCCCTGGTATATATATATAATATACAGGAGATGCCTAGGTTATACCAACTGCACATATATAATTATATACAGGAGATGCCCAGATTATACCAGCTGTACATATGTAATAATATACAGGAGATGCCCAGGTTATACCAGCTGTACATATATAATAATATACAGGAGATACCCAGGTTATACCAGCTGTACATATATAATTAATATACAGGAGATGCCCAGATTATACCAGCTGTACATATATCATTATATACAGGAGATACCCAGGTTATACCAGCTGTACATATATAATTATATACAGGAGATACCCAGGTTATACCAGCTGTACATATATAATTATATACAGGAGATGCCCAGATTATACCAGCTGTACATATGTAATAATATACAGGAGATGCCCAGGTTATACCAGCTGTACATATATCATTATATACAGGAGATGCCCAGGTTATACCAGCTGTACATATATAATTATATACAGGAGATGCCCAGGTTATACCAGCTGTACATATATAATAATATACAGGAGATGCCCAGGTTATACCAGCTGTACATATATAATTATATACAGGAGATGCCCAGATTATACCAGCTGTACATATATCATTATATACAGGAGATACCCGGGTTATACCAGCTGTACATATATAATTATATACAGGAGATGCCCAGGTTATACCAGCTGTACATATATAATTATATACAGGAGATGCCCAGGTTATACCAGCTGTACATATATAATTATATACAGGAGATGCCCAGGTTATACCAGCTGTACATATATAATTATATACAGGAGATGCCCAGGTTATACCAGCTGTACATATATAATTATATACAGGAGATGCCCAGGTTATACCAGCTGTACATATATAATTATATACAGGAGATGCCCAGGTTATACCAGCTGTACATATATAATTATATACAGGAGATGCCCAGGTTATACCAGCTGTACATATATAATTATATACAGGAGATACCCAGGTTATACCAGCTGTACATATATCATTATATACAGGAGATACCCAGGTTATACCAGCTGTACATATATCATTATATACAGGAGATGCCCAGGTTATACCAGCTGTACATATATAATTATATACAGGAGATGCCCAGGTTATACCAGCTGTACATATATAATTATATACAGGAGATGCACAGGTTATACCAGCTGTACATATATAATTATATACAGGAGATGCCCAGGTTATACCAGCTGTACATATATAATTATATACAGGAGATGCCCAGGTTATACCAGCTGTACATATATAATTATATACAGGAGATGCCCAGGTTATACCAGCTGTACATATATAATTATATACAGGAGATGCCCAGGTTATATACCAGCTGTACATATATAATTATATACAGGAGATGCCCAGGTTATACCAGCTGTACATATATAATTATATACAGGAGATACCCAGGTTATACCAGCTGTACATATATAATTATATACAGGAGATGCCCAGGTTATACCAGCTGTACATATATAATTATATACAGGAGATGCCCAGGATTATACCAGCTGTACATATATAATTATATACAGGAGATGCCCAGGTTATACCAGCTGTACATATATAATTATATACAGGAGATGCCCAGGTTATACCAGCTAGTAGCATGGACCAGAATTATATGAGGAGAAGGAGAGTGGACCAGGTGTATACACAGAGGTACATATAGGTGGACCAGGGGATGATAAGGAGGAGCACAGAGTAGGTATACCAGGGGATGCAGGAGGTATAAGAAGGTGGACACAGGGGATGAAGGCAGGAGATGACCAGGCTGTACCAGATGATGAATGATGTACAAGTGAGATGGACCAGGGGATGACAGGAGGTAGCAGGTAGAATAATTATAAAAGTAGATGCACAGGTTATACCAGCTGTACATATATAGGATTATATACGAGGAGATGACTCTCAGGTTCATACCAGCTGTACATATATAGCATTATATACAGGAGGTGCACAGAGTTATACCAGCTGTACATATATAGATTATATACAGAGAGGCGGCGTGCACGTGAGAGGTACTATACACAGACCTGCATCAGTTTCCTTCACTTCTGTACAACAGCTCAAGACTACATAAGACCTCGGAGGTGCCCAGTGTTATACCAGCATGTGGACTATAGCAGCGGATCCTATATACAGAAGATGCCTCATGGATTATACCTAGATCTTTCCATAGTACATCATGATATCAATCAGTTGATACTAGATCTGCACATTAAATCATTGTTATGTTCCTCAGACCATTATTGGACAGTGTTGCAATGGCTGGGCATTATCCTGCTGAAAACGGGCAATGCTAGTAGGAGCCCCACTGCACATGATATGTGCAGGGATACCAGTCTGTACAATGTTTAGATAGATAGTATGATGCAGAGACCCAGGGTTATCCCAGGACATTGCCCAGAACATCATGTACACTACACTGGAGCATCCCACAGGTTATACCAGCTGTACATATATAATTATATACAGGAGATACCCAGGTTATACCAGCTTACATATATAATTATATACAGGAGATACCCAGGTTATACCAGCTCTACATATATAATTATATACAGGAGATGCCCAGGTTATATATACCAGCTGTAAATATATCATTATATACAGGAGATGCCCAGGTTATACCAGCTGCACATATATAATTATATACAGGAGATACCCAGGTTATACCAGCTGTACATATATAATTATATACAGGAGATACCCAGGTTATACCAGCTGTACATATATAATTACATACAGGAGATGCCCAGGTTATAGCAGCTGTACATATATAATTATATACAGGATATGCCCAGGTTATACCAGCTGTACATTTATAATTATATACAGGAGATGCCCAGGTTATACCAGCTGTACATATATAATTATATACAGGAGATGCCCAGGTTATACCAGCTGTACATATATCATTATATACAGGAGTAGCCCAGGTTATACCAGCTGTACATAAATCATTATATACAGGAGATGCCCAGGTTATACCAGCTGTACATATATCATTATATACAGGAGATGCCCAGGTTATACCAGCTGTACATATACAATTATATACTGGAAATGCCCAGGTTATACCAGCTGTACATATATAATTATATATACAGGAGATGCCCGGGTTATACCAGCTGTACATATATAATTATATACAGGAGATGCCCAGGTTATACCAGCTGTACATATACTGTATCATTATATACAGGAGAGGCCCGGGTTATACCAGCTGTACATATATAATTATATACAGGAGATGCCCAGGTTATACCAGCTGTACATATATCATTATATACAGGAGATGCCCAGGTTATACCAGCTGTATATATATAATTATATATACAGGAGATGCCCAGGTTATACCAGCTGTACATATATAATTATATACAGGAGATGCCCAGGTTATACCAGCTGTACATATATAATATATATACAGGAGATGCCCAGGTTATACCAGCTGTACATATATAATTATATACAGGAGATGCCCAGGTTATACCAGCTGTACATATATCATTATATACAGGAGATGCCTAGGTTATACCAGCTGTACATATATAATTATATATACAGGAGATGCCCAGGTTATACCAGCTGTACATATATAATTATATACAGGGAGATGCCCAGGTTATACCAGCTGTACATATATAATTATATATACAGGAGATGCCCAGGTTATACCAGCTGTACATATATAATTATATACAGGAGATGCCCAGGTTATACCAGCTGTACATATATAATTATATACAGGAGATGCCCAGGTTATACCAGCTGTACATATATAATTATATATACAGGAGATGCCCAGGTTATACCAGCTGTACATATATAATTATATATACAGGAGATGCCCGGGTTATACCAGCTGTACATATATAATTATATAGAGGAGATGCCCAGGTTATACCAGCTGTACATATATAATTATATATACAGGAGATGCCCAGGTTATACCAGCTGTACATATATAATTATATATACAGGAGATGCCCGGGTTATACCAGCTGTACATATATAATTATATATACAGGAGATGCCCGGGTTATACCAGCTGTACATATATAATTATATACAGGAGATGCCCAGGTTATACCAGAAGAAGAAGGTGGACCAGGGGATGAAGGAGGAGAAGGAGGTGGACCAGGGGATGAAGGAGGTGAAGAAGGTGGACCAGGGGATGAAGGAGGAGAAGAAGGTGGACCAGGGGATGAAGGAGGAGAAGAAGGTGGACCTAGAGGGATGAAGGAGGAGAAGAAGGTGGACCAGGGGATGAAGGAGGAGAAGAAGGTGGACCAGGGGATGAAGGAGGAGAAGAAGGTGGACCAGGGGATGAAGGAGGAGAAGAAGGTGGACCAGGGGATGAAGGAGGAGAAGAAGGTGGACCAGGGGATGAAGGAGGAGAAGGAGGTGGACCAGGGGATGAAGGAGGAGAAGGAGGTGGACCAGGGGATGAAGGAGGAGAAGAAGGTGGACCAGGGGATGAAGGAGGAGAAGGAGGTGGACCTAGGGGATGAAGGAGGAGAAGAAGGTGGACCAGGGGATGAAGGAGGAGAAGGAGGTGGACCAGGGGATGAAGGAGGAGAAGAAGGTGGACTCAGGGCATGAAGGAGGAGAAGAAGGTGGACCAGGGGATGAAGGAGGAGAAGAAGGTGGACCAGGGGATGAAGGAGGAGAAGAAGGTGGACCAGGGGATGAAGGAGGAGAAGAAGGTGGACCAGAGGATGAAGGAGGAGAAGAAGGTGGACCAGGGGATGAAGGAGGAGAAGAAGGTGGACCAGGGGATGAAGGAGGAGAAGGAGGTGGACCGGGGGATGAAGGAGGAGAAGGTGGACCAGGGGATGAAGGAGGAGAAGAAGGTGGACCAGGGGATGAAGGAGGAGAAGGAGGTGGACCAGGGGATGAAGGAGGTGAAGAAGGTGGACCAGGGGATGAAGGAGGAGAAGGAGGTGGACCAGGGGATGAAGGAGGAGAAGAAGGTGGACCAGGGGATGAAGGAGGAGAAGGAGGTGGACCAGAGGATGAAGGAGGAGAAGGAGGTGGACCAGGGGATGAAGGAGGAGAAGAAGGTGGACCAGGGGATGATGGAGGAGAAGAAGGTGGACCAGGGGATGAAGGAGGAGAAGAAGGTGGACCAGGGGATGAAGGAGGAGAAGGAGGTGGACCAGAGGATGAAGGAGGAGAAGAAGGTGGACCAGGGGATGAAGGAGGAGAAGAAGGTGGACCAGGGGATGAAGGAGGAGAAGGAGGTGGACCAGGGGATGAAGGAGGAGAAGAAGGTGGACCCGGGGATGATGGAGGAGAAGAGGTAGAAGAAATAAAAGTATAAGAAGACGTATATTATGAAAAAGAAATAGGAAAAGAACAAGAGGAGAAAGTAACTTCTCAAGATTCAGCCTTAGTGTCAGAAATGGCAGCGAAAACAAAGGAATTGTAGGAGCTGTCTTAGGCCGAAAGAATGGAGAGATGGTGGAAGAAGGCGGCGGCGTGCACGTGGGAGGCACTATCCACTGACCTGCCTCAACGTTTCCTTCCCCTTCCTGCTGCCAAACAGCTCCAAGACTACATAAGACCTCGGAGGTGCTCTGTGGTATCTGGCATGTGGTAACTTAGCAGCGGATCCTTTAAGAGGCCTCCATGGATCAGACCTAGATCTTTCCTAGTACATCCCATCGATTCCCAATCGGATTGATACTGATCCGCACCTTAAACTCTTTGTTATGTTCCTCAGACCATTCTTGGACAGTGTTTGCAGTGTGGCTGGGCATAATCCTGCTGAAAACGGGCAATGCTGGTAGGGGCCCCACTGCCATGAAGGAGGGATACTTGTCTGGACAATGTTTAGGTAGATGGTATGATGCCAAGACCCAAGGGTCAGAACATTGCCCAGAGCATCGCCGAACCTCCACTGGTTCATCCCTTTTACAGAGGGCATCCTGGTCCCATCTCTTCCACAGGTAAGGGAAGCACATGCCCAACGTAGGCAGCGTTAGCACTGGAAAGGGGGTAACAGTAGACGGTGGACCAGCTTGTGGCTATGAAGCCCCACACGCAGCAAGCTGAAATGCACTGTGTCCCTGTTACTCCTACTTTTGGTAGGTACTATCCACTGCACAGTAGGCACACCCCTGCAATACCTGCTGGAGATGCTTTGACCCAGCTGTCTAGCCATCTCAGTTTGGAACTTGCTGCTTAGATCCTTATGCTTGCCCGTTTTCCCTGCTTCCATCTTTCAGAAATAGCTGTCCACTTACTGTATCACTTACCCAACACATACTATTCACTTGAACTCTCAGTGGTACCACTGAGGATCATATACCAAGGATCAGAGCATTTGCTGAGGACATGTCTAGAAGGAAGAGCATAGAGTAATGTAGAAGTAGGATGACATTTCTGAAGGTAGGCACACAGAGTACTGTAGATGTAGGATGACATTTCTGAAGGTAGGCACACAGAGTAATGTAGATGTAGGATGACATTTCTGAAGGTAGGCACACAGAGTAATGTAGATGTAGGATGACATTTCTGAAGGTAGGCACACAGAGTAATGTAGATGTAGGATGACATTTCTGAAGGTAGGCACACAGAGTACTGTAGATGTAGGATGACATTTCTGAAGGTAGGCACACAGAGTAATGTAGAAGAAGGGTGACATTACTGAAGGTAGGCACACAGAGTAATGTAGATGTAGGATGACATTTCTGAAGGTAGGCACACAGAGTACTGTAGTTGTAGGATGACATTTCTGAAGATAGGCACACAGAGTAATGTAGATGTAGGATGACATTTCTGAAGGTAGGCACACAGAGTAATGTAGATGTAGGCTGACATTTCTGAAGGTAGGCACACAGAGTACTGTAGATGGAGGATGACATTTCTGAAGGTAGGCACACAGAGTAATGTAGATGTAGGCTGACATTTCTGAAGGTAGTCACACAGAGTAATGTAGATGTAGGATGACATTTCTGAAGGTAGGCACACAGAGTAATGTAGAAGTAGGCTGACATTTCTGAAGGTAGTCACACAGAGTAATGTAGATGGAGGATGACATTTCTGAAGGTAGGCACACAGAGTAATGTAGATGTAGGATGACATTTCTGAAGGTAGGCACACAGAGTAATGTAGATGTAGGATGACATTTCTGAAGGTAGGCACACAGAGTACTGTAGATGTAGGCTGACATTTCTGAAGGTAGGCACACAGAGTACTGTAGAAGTAGGATGACATTTCTGAAGGTAGGCACACAGAGTAATGTAGATGTAGGATGACATTTCTGAAGGTAGGCACACAGAGTAATGTAGAAGTAGGATGACATTTCTGAAGGTAGGCACACAGAGTAATGTAGATGTAGGCTGACATTTCTGAAGGTAGGCACACAGAGTAATGTAGATGTAGGATGACATTTCTGAAGGTAGGCACACAGAGTACTGTAGAAGTAGGATGACATTTCTGAAGGTAGGCACACAGAGTACTGTAGATGTAGGATGACATTTCTGAAAGTAGGCACACAGAGTACTGTAGATGTAGGATGACATTTCTGAAGGTAGGCACACAGAGTACTGTAGATGTAGGATGACATTTCTGAAAGTAGGCACACAGAGTCATGTAGAAGTAGGATGACATTACTGAAGGTAGGCACACAGAGTAATGTAGATGTAGGATCAGACATTTCTGAAGGTAGGCACACAGAGTACTGTAGATGTAGGATGACATTTCTGAAGGTAGGCACACAGAGTAATGTAGATGTAGGATGACATTTCTGAAGGTAGGCACACAGAGTACTGTAGATGTAGGATGACATTTTTGAAGGTAGGCACACAGAGTAATTTAGATGTAGGATGACATTTCTGAAGGTAGGCACACAGAGTAATGTAGATGTAGGATGACATTTCTGAAGGTAGGCACACAGAGTAATGTAGATGTAGGATGACATTTCTGAAAGTAGGCACACAGAGTACTGTAGATGTAGGATGACATTTCTGAAGGTAGGCACACAGAGTACTGTAGATGTAGGATGACATTTCTGAAAGTAGTCACACAGAGTAATGTAGATGTAGGATGACATTTCTGAAGGTAGGCACACAGAGTAATGTAGATGGAGGATGACATTTCTGAAGGTAGGCACACAGAGTAATGTAGATGTAGGCTGACATTTCTGAAGGTAGGCACACAGAGTAATGTAGATGTAGGATGACATTTCTGAAGGTAGGCACACAGAGTACTGTAGATGTAGGATGACATTTCTGAAGGTAGGCACACAGAGTAATGTAGATGTAGGATGACATTTCTGAAGGTAGGCACACAGAGTACTGTAGATGTAGGCTGACATTTCTGAAGGTAGGCACACAGAGTAATGTAGATGTAGGATGACATTTCTGAAGGTAGGCACACAGAGTAATGAAGATGTAGGATGACATTTCTGAAGGTAGGCACACAGAGTAATGTAGATGTAGGATGACATTTCTGAAGGTAGGCACACAGAGTAATGTAGATGTAGGCTGACATTACTGAAGGTAGGCACACAGAGTACTGTAGATGTAGGATGACATTTCTGAAGGTAGGCACACAGAGTAATGTAGATGTAGGATGACATTTCTGAAGGTAGGCACACAGAGTAATGTAGAAGTAGGATGACATTTCTGAAGGTAGGCACACAGAGTACTGTAGATGTAGGATGACATTTCTGAAGGTAGGCACACAGAGTAATGTAGATGTAGGATGACATTTCTGAAGGTAGGCACACAGAGTACTGTAGATGTAGGATGACATTTCTGAAGGTAGGCACACAGAGTAATGTAGATGTAGGCTGACATTACTGAAGGTAGGCACACAGAGTACTGTAGATGGAGGATGACATTTCTGAAGGTAGGCACACAGAGTAATTTAGATGTAGGCTGACATTTCTGAAGGTAGGCACACAGAGTAATGTAGATGGAGGATGACATTACTGAAGGTAGACACACAGAGTAATGTAGAAGTAGGATGACATTTCTAAAGGTAGGCACACAGAGTAATGTAGATATAGCATGACATTTCTGAAGGTAGGCACACAGAGTAATGTAGAAGTAGGATGACATTACTGAAGGTAGGCACACAGAGTAATGTAGATGTAGGCTGACATTTCTGAAGGCAGGCACACAGAGTAATGTAGATGTAGGATGACATTACTGAAGGCAGGCACACAGAGTAATGTAGATGTAGGCTGACATTTCTGAAGGTAGGCACACAGAGTACTGTAGATGGAGGATGACATTACTGAAGGTAGGCACACAGAGTAATGTAGATGTAGGCTGACATTTCTGAAGGTAGGCACACAGAGTACTGTAGATGTAGGATGACATTACTCAAGGTAGGCACACAGAGTAAAGTAGAAGTAGGATGACATTTCTGAAGGTAGGCACACAGAGTAATGTAGATGTAGGATGACATTTCTGAAGGTAGGCACACAGAGTAATGTAGATGTAGGATGACATTTCTGAAGGTAGGCACACAGAGTACTGTAGATGTAGGATGACATTTCTGAAGGTAGGCACACAGAGTAATGTAGATGTAGGCTGACATTTCTGAAGGTAGGCACACAGAGTCATGTAGATGTAGGTTGACATTTCTGAAGGTAGGCACACAGAGTACTGTAGATGTAGGCTGACATTTCTGAAGGTAGGCACACAGAGTAATGTAGATGTAGGATGACATTTCTGAAGGTAGGCACACAGAGTAATGTAGATGTAGGATGACATTTCTGAAGGTAGGCACACAGAGTAATGTAGATGTAGGATGACATTTCTGAAGGTAGGCACACAGAGTAATGTAGATGTAGGATGACATTTCTGAAGGTAGGCACACAGAGTACTGTAGATGTAGGATGACATTTCTGAAGGTAGGCACACAGAGTAATGTAGATGTAGGATGACATTTCTGAAGGTAGGCACACAGAGTACTGTAGATGTAGGATGACATTTCTGAAGGTAGGCACACAGAGTAATGTAGATGTAGGATGACATTTCTGAAGGTAGGCACACAGAGTAATGTAGATGTAGGATGACATTTCTGAAGGTAGGCACACAGAGTAATGTAGATGTAGGCTGACATTTCTGAAGGTAGGCACACAGAGTAATGTAGATGTAGGATGACATTTCTGAAGGTAGGCACACAGAGTAATGTAGATGTAGGATGACATTTCTGAAGGTAGGCACACAGAGTAATGTAGATGTAGGATGACATTTCTGAAGGTAGGCACACAGAGTACTGTAGATGTAGGATGACATTTCTGAAGGTAGGCACACAGAGTAATGTAGATGTAGGATGACATTTCTGAAGGTAGGCACACAGAGTAATGTAGATGTAGGATGACATTTCTGAAGGTAGGCACACAGAGTAATGTAGATGTAGGATGACATTTCTGAAGGTAGGCACACAGAGTAATGTAGATGTAGGATGACATTTCTGAAGGTAGGCACACAGAGTAATGTAGATGTAGGATGACATTTCTGAAGGTAGGCACACAGAGTAATGTAGATGTAGGATGACATTTCTGAAGGTAGGCACACAGAGTAATGTAGATGTAGGCTGACATTACTGAAGGTAGGCACACAGAGTACTGTAGATGTAGGATGACATTTCTGAAGGTAGGCACACAGAGTAATGTAGATGTAGGATGACATTTCTGAAGGTAGGCACACAGAGTAATGTAGATGTAGGATGACATTTCTGAAGGTAGGCACACAGAGTAATGTAGATGTAGGATGACATTTCTGAAGGTAGGCACACAGAGTAATGTAGATGTAGGATGACATTTCTGAAGGTAGGCACACAGAGTAATGTAGATGTAGGATGACATTTCTGAAGGTAGGCACACAGAGTAATGTAGATGTAGGATGACATTTCTGAAGGTAGGCACACAGAGTAATGTAGATGTAGGATGACATTTCTGAAGGTAGGCACACAGAGTAATGTAGATGTAGGATGACATTTCTGAAGGTAGGCACACAGAGTAATGTAGATGTAGGATGACATTTCTGAAGGTAGGCACACAGAGTAATGTAGATGTAGGATGACATTTCTGAAGGTAGGCACACAGAGTAATGTAGATGTAGGATGACATTTCTGAAGGTAGGCACACAGAGTAATGTAGATGTAGGATGACATTTCTGAAGGTAGGCACACAGAGTAATGTAGATGTAGGATGACATTTCTGAAGGTAGGCACACAGAGTAATGTAGATGTAGGCTGACATTTCTGAAGGTAGGCACACAGAGTAATGTAGATGTAGGATGACATTTCTGAAGGTAGGCACACAGAGTAATGTAGATGTAGGATGACATTTCTGAAGGTAGGCACACAGAGTAATGTAGATGTAGGATGACATTTCTGAAGGTAGGCACACAGAGTAATGTAGATGTAGGATGACATTTCTGAAGGTAGGCACACAGAGTAATGTAGATGTAGGATGACATTTCTGAAGGTAGGCACACAGAGTAATGTAGATGTAGGATGACATTTCTGAAGGTAGGCACACAGAGTAATGTAGATGTAGGATGACATTTCTGAAGGTAGGCACACAGAGTAATGTAGATGTAGGATGACATTTCTGAAGGTAGGCACACAGAGTACTGTAGATGTAGGATGACATTTCTGAAGGTAGGCACACAGAGTAATGTAGATGTAGGATGACATTTCTGAAGGTAGGCACACAGAGTAATGTAGATGTAGGATGACATTTCTGAAGGTAGGCACACAGAGTAATGTAGATGTAGGATGACATTTCTGAAGGTAGGCACACAGAGTAATGTAGATGTAGGATGACATTTCTGAAGGTAGGCACACAGAGTAATGTAGATGTAGGATGACATTTCTGAAGGTAGGCACACAGAGTAATGTAGATGTAGGATGACATTTCTGAAGGTAGGCACACAGAGTAATGTAGATGTAGGATGACATTTCTGAAGGTAGGCACACAGAGTAATGTAGATGTAGGATGACATTTCTGAAGGTAGGCACACAGAGTAATGTAGATGTAGGATGACATTTCTGAAGGTAGGCACACAGAGTAATGTAGATGTAGGATGACATTTCTGAAGGTAGGCACACAGAGTAATGTAGATGTAGGATGACATTTCTGAAGGTAGGCACACAGAGTACTGTAGATGTAGGATGACATTTCTGAAGGTAGGCACACAGAGTAATGTAGATGTAGGATGACATTTCTGAAGGTAGGCACACAGAGTAATGTAGATGTAGGATGACATTTCTGAAGGTAGGCACACAGAGTAATGTAGATGTAGGATGACATTTCTGAAGGTAGGCACACAGAGTAATGTAGATGTAGGATGACATTTCTGAAGGTAGGCACACAGAGTACTGTAGATGTAGGATGACATTTCTGAAGGTAGGCACACAGAGTAATGTAGATGTAGGATGACATTTCTGAAGGTAGGCACACAGAGTAATGTAGATGTAGGATGACATTTCTGAAGGTAGGCACACAGAGTAATGTAGATGTAGGATGACATTTCTGAAGGTAGGCACACAGAGTAATGTAGATGTAGGATGACATTTCTGAAGGTAGGCACACAGAGTAATGTAGATGTAGGATGACATTTCTGAAGGTAGGCACACAGAGTAATGTAGATGTAGGATGACATTTCTGAAGGTAGGCACACAGAGTACTGTAGATGTAGGATGACATTTCTGAAGGTAGGCACACAGAGTACTGTAGATGTAGGATGACATTTCTGAAGGTAGGCACACAGAGTAATGTAGATGTAGGATGACATTTCTGAAGGTAGGCACACAGAGTACTGTAGATGTAGGATGACATTTCTGAAGGTAGGCACACAGAGTAATGTAGATGTAGGATGACATTTCTGAAGGTAGGCACACAGAGTAATGTAGATGTAGGATGACATTTCTGAAGGTAGGCACACAGAGTAATGTAGATGTAGGATGACATTTCTGAAGGTAGGCACACAGAGTAATGTAGATGTAGGATGACATTTCTGAAGGTAGGCACACAGAGTAATGTAGATGTAGGATGACATTTCTGAAGGTAGGCACACAGAGTCATGTAGATGGTGGAGCAGAGGTTGCACTACATTTTTTTCAGAAGAGTAAAATACCTCTGACCAGGTCTTTTGAATAATGATGCTTGATTTTTCAAACTGTATTATACTAAATTACAAGTACTTAAATACATCGCTTCATACACTCTCGTTACATCTGTGCTGGGAGCCTCTGTTGCAGATTCTGTCTAAAGACCAGACAAAAAGGTCTTGTATGCAGCACTCTTTTGGTCTGGTAAAAAGACAGGCTCGTGAATGGAAACTGAATGGACTCCATCACAGTCGGCGGTCTGTTCAGCTTCTTCCCTGTCAGTCAGGCCGGGTTCACATCACATTTTTGCCATATATTTAATATACACACAAAAAAAGTATATACATTAACAGACGCCTCAGACAGACGCCGTACACTGGCATCTGTCACCACAGAATTCCATTGTAAACATACATTAGCCTACATGTTTTTTTCGTGGGACTTTGCAGGATGGAAAAACATGGTAGACTTCCCCATCACATCCCGCAGAGTCCTCAAAAAAAGTAATTTTTTTTTTTTACTATGGAACTTTACTATGGAACTCCATGGTGATGATGTCACAGTATGGCATCTGTTGTGTATGTTGATCGTATGACAAAAACCCAGCCTTACGTGTATGTGGTGCAGTGTGTGATGTATGTGGTGCAGTGTGTGATGTATGTGGTGCAGTGTGTGATGTATGTGGTGCAGTGTGTGATGTATGTGGTGCAGTGTGTGATGGTATAGATGTGTGTGATGTATATGGTGCAGTCAGTGATGATGTGTAGTGGTGCAGTGTGTGATGTGTAGATGCAGTAGTGTGATGTATGTGGTGCAGTGTGTGATGTATGTGGTGCAGTGTGTGATGTATGTGGTGCAGTGTGTGATGTATGTGGTGCAGTGTGTGATGTATATGATGTGTGATGTATAGTGTGTGATGTATGTGGTGCAGTGTGTGATGTATGGTGTAGTGCAGTGTGTGATGTATGTGGTGCAGTGTGTGATGTATGTGGTGCAGTGTGTGATGTATAGTGGTACAGTATGTGTGATGTATGATGCAGTGTGTGATGTATGTGCAGTGTGTGATGTGTATGCAGTGTGTGATGTATGTGGTGCAGTGTGTGATGTATGTGGTGCAGTGTGATGATAGTATGTGGTGCAGTGTGATGTATGGTGCAGTGTGTGATGTATGTGGTGCAGTGTGTGATGTATGTGGTGCAGTGTGTGATGTATGTAGTGCAGTGTATGATGTATATGGTGCAGTGTGATGATGTAGTGTGGTGCAGTGTGTGATGTATGTGGTGCAGTGTGTGATGTATGTGGTGCAGTGTGTGATGTATAGTGTGTGCATGTGTGTGATGTATGTGATGCAGATGTGTGATGTATGTGGTGCAGTGTGTGATGTATGTGGTGCAGTGTGTGATGTATGTGGTGCAGTGTGTGATGTATGTGGTGCAGTGTGAGATGTATATGGTGCAGTGTGTGATGTATGTGGTGCAGTGTGTGATGTATATGGTGCAGTGTGATGATGTATGATGCAGTGTAGATGTATGTGGTACAGTGTGTGATGTATGTGGTGCAGTGTGTGATGTATAGATGTGTGTGATGTATGTGGTGCAGTGTGTGATGTATGTGGTGCAGTGTGTGATGTATGTGGTGCAGTGTGTGATGTATGTAGTGCAGTGTGATGATATGTATGATGTAGTGTGATGTATGTGGTGCAGTGTGTGATGTATGTGGTGCAGTGTGTGATGTATGTGGTGCAGTGTGTGATGTATAGATGTGTGTGATGTATGTGGTGCAGTGTGTGATGTATGTGGTGCAGTGTGTGATGTATGTGGTGCAGTGTGTGATGTATGTGGTGCAGTGTGTGATGTATAGATGTGTGTGATGTATGTGGTGCAGTGTGTGATGTATATGTGCAGTGTGTGATGTATAGATGTGCGTGATGTATAGATGTGTGTGAATTATGTGGTGTATGTGTGCAGTGTGTGATGTATAGATGTGTGTGATGTATGTGATGTATGTGTGCAGTGTGTGATGTATAGATGTGTGTGATGTATAGATGTGTGTGATGTATAGATGTGTGTATGTATAGATATGTGTGATGTATAGATGTGTGTAGTGCAGATGTGATGTGATAGATGTGTGTGATGTATATGTGCAGTGTGTGATGTATATGTGCAGTGTGTGATGTATGTGTGCAGTGTGTGATGTATAGATGTGTGTGATGTATAGATGTGTGTGATGTATAGATGTGTGTGATGTATAGATGTGTGTGATGTATATGTGCAGTGTGTGATGTATGTGTGCAGTGTGTGATGTATAGATGTGTGTGATGTATAGATGTGTGTGATGTATATGTGCAGTGTGTGATGTATGTGTGCAGTGTGTGATGTATAGATGTGTGTGATGTATAGATGTGTGTGATGTATAGATGTGTGTGATGTATAGATGCGTGTGATGTATGTGTGCAGTGTGTGATGTATACATTTGTGTAATGTATGTGGTGCAGTATGTGATGATCACACACCGTTACAGGGTCCTTGTGCAGCGTGCCCGGCACTCCATATTCATACATCCCCCCTGCCAGCACCCGCCGGCTTCCCCTGATCCAGGACATGTATTGCTCAGGCACCCGCCCAATCTAACCAATAGCATTGCTCCTTGCTGTCCGCAGCTTTGCTATTGGTTACTGCGGGCACAGGCAGCATCGCTGCGCTGCCTGTGCCGTTCACTGCGCACCCTGCACTGATGAAAAGCAGGGAAAAGTCTAAGGCGCCTTAAGACAGACTTTTTCCAGGGAGTAAAATGGCCTGAACAGGAGTCTATGGCGCTTGTACAGGCATTATTGTGACCTCTGTGGTGGAGGACAGCTCTAGGAGGAGGAGGAAATGTCTAGGAGGAGAAGGAGGACATGTCTAGGAAGAGGAGAACAGGTCTACGAGGCGGAGGACATGTCTACGAGGCGGAGAACAGGTGTACGAGGCGGAGGACATGTCTACGAGGCGGAGGACATGTCTACGAGGCGGAGGACATGTCTACGAGGCGGAGGACATGTCTACGAGGCGGAGGACATGTCTACGAGGCGGAGGACATGTCTACGAGGCGGAGGACATGTCTACGAGGCGGAGGACATGTCTACGAGGCGGAGGACATGTCTACGAGGCGGAGGACATGTCTACGAGGCGGAGGACATGTCTACGAGGCGGAGGACATGTCTACAGGCGGAGGACATGTCTACGAGGCGGAGGACATGTCTACGAGGCGGAGGACATGTCTACGAGGCGGAGGACATGTCTACGAGGCGGAGGACATGTCTACGAGGCGGAGGACATGTCTACGAGGCGGAGGACATGTCTACGAGGCTGAGGACATGTCTACGAGGCTGAGGACATGTCTACGAGGCTGAGGACATGTCTACGAGGCTGAGGACATGTCTACGAGGGGGAGGACATGTCTATGAGGCAGAGGACATGTCTACGAGGCGGAGGACAAAGTAATGAAGAAGGCGGAGGACATGTCTACAAGGCGGAGGGCATGTCTAAAAGGCGGAGGACATGTCTACAAGGTGGAGGACATGTCTACAAGGCGGAGGACATGTCTACAAGGTGGAGGACATGTCTACAAGGCGGAGGACATGTCTATGAGGCAGAGGACATGTCTATGAGGCGGAGGACATGTCTACGAGGCGGAGGACAGAGTAATGAAGAAGGCGGAGGACATGTCTACAAGGCGGAGGGCATGTCTAAAAGGCGGAGGGCATTTCTAAAAGGCGGAGGGCATGTCTACAAGGCGGAGGACATGTCTACAAGGCGGAGGACATGTCTACAAGGCGGAGGACATGTCTACAAGGCGGAGGACATGTCTACAAGGCGGAGGACATGTCTACGAAGCGGAGGACATGTCTACAAGGCGGAGGACATGTCTACAAGGTGGAGGACATGTCTACAAGGTGGAGGACATGTCTACAAGGTGGAGGACATGTCTACAAGGCGGAGGACATGTCTACAAGGCGGAGGACATGTCTACGAGGCGGAGGACAGAGTAATGATGAAGGCAGAGGACATGTCTACGAGGCGGAGGACATGTCTACGAGGCAGAGGACATGTCTACGAGGCGGAGGACATGTCTACGAGGCGGAGGACATGTCTACGAGGCGGAGGACATGTCTACGAGGCGGAGGACAGAGTAATGAAGAAGGCGGAGGACATGTCTACAAGGCGGAGGGCATGTCTAAAAGGAGGAGGACATGTCTACAAGGTGGAGGACATGTCTACAAGGCGGAGGACATGTCTACAAGGCGGAGGACATGTCTACAAGGTGGAGGACATGTCTACAAGGCGGAGGACAGAGTAATGAAGAAGTCGGAGGACATGTCTACGAGGCGGAGGACAGAGTAATGATGAAGGCAGAGGACATGTCTACGAGGCGGAGGACAGAGTAATGAAGAAGGCGGAGGACATGTCTACATCAAGGCAGAGGGCATGTCTAAAAGGCGGAGGACATGTCTACAAGGTGGAGGACATGTCTAAAAGGCGGAGGACACGTCTAAAAGGTGGAGGACATGTCTACAAGGCGGAGGACATGTCTACAAGGCGGAGGACATGTCTACAAGGCGGAGGACAGAGTAATGAAGAAGGCGGAGGACATGTCTACAGGGTGGAGGACATGTCTACAAGGCGGAGGACAGAGTAATGAAGAAGGCGGAGGACATGTCTACAGGGTGGAGGACATGTCTACAAGGCGGAGGACAGAGTAATGAAGAAGGCGGAGGACATGTCTACAGGGTGGAGGACATGTCTACAAGGCGGAGGACAGAGTAATGAAGAAGGCGGAGGACATGTCTACAAGGTGGAGGACAGAGTAATGAAGAAGGCAGAGGACATGTCTACAAGGCGGAGAACAGAGTAATGAAGAAGGCGGAGGACATGTCTACAAGGTGGAGGACAGAGTAATGATGAAGGCGGAGGACATGTCTACAAGGCGGAGGGCATGTCTAAAAGGAGGAGGACATGTCTACAAGGTGGAGGACATGTCTACAAGGCGGAGGACATGTCTACAAGGCGGAGGACATGTCTACAAGGTGGAGGACATGTCTACAAGGCGGAGGACAGAGTAATGAAGAAGTCGGAGGACATGTCTACGAGGCGGAGGACAGAGTAATGATGAAGGCAGAGGACATGTCTACGAGGCGGAGGACATGTCTACGAGGCGGAGGACAGAGTAATGAAGAAGGCGGAGGACATGTCTACATCAAGGCAGAGGGCATGTCTAAAGGCGGAGGACATGTCTACAAGGTGGAGGACATGTCTAAAGGCGGAGGACACGTCTAAAAGGTGTAGGACATGTCTACAAGGCGGAGGACATGTCTACAAGGCGGAGGACATGTCTACAAGGCGGAGGACAGAGTAATGAAGAAGGCGGAGGACATGTCTACAGGGTGGAGGACATGTCTACAAGGCGGAGGACAGAGTAATGAAGAAGGCGGAGGACATGTCTACAGGGTGGAGGACATGTCTACAAGGCGGAGGACAGAGTAATGAAGAAGGCGGAGGACATGTCTACAGGGTGGAGGACATGTCTACAAGGCGGAGGACAGAGTAATGAAGAAGGCGGAGGACATGTCTACAAGGTGGAGGACAGAGTAATGAAGAAGGCAGAGGACATGTCTACAAGGCGGAGAACAGAGTAATGAAGAAGGCGGAGGACATGTCTACAAGGTGGAGGACAGAGTAATGATGAAGGCAGAGGACATGTCTACAAGGCGGAGGACAGAGTAATGAAGATGGCGGAGGACAGGTCTAGAAGGAGGAGAGCAGAGTAATGTCTACATCAAGGCGGAGGGCATGTCTACATCAAGGCGGAGGGCATGTCTAAAAGGCGGAGGACATGTCTACAAGGTGGAGGACATGTCTAAAAGGCGGAGGACATGTCTAAAAGGTGGAGGACATGTCTACAAGGCGGAGGACATGTCTACAAGGCGGAGGACATGTCTACAGGGTGGAGGACATGTCTACAAGGCGGAGGACAGAGTAATGAAGAAGGGAGGACATGTCACAGGTGGAGGACATGTCTACAAGGCGGAGGACAGAGTAATGAAGAAGGCGGAGGACATGTCTACAGGGTGGAGGACATGTCTACAAGGCGGAGGACAGAGTAATGAAGAAGGCGGAGGACATGTCTACAAGGCGGAGGACAGAGTAATGAAGAAGGCAGAGGACATGTCTACAAGGTGGAGGACAGAGTAATGAAGAAGTCGGAGGACATGTCTACGAGGCGGAGGACAGAGTAATGAAGAAGTCGGAGGACATGTCTACGAGGCGGAGGACAGAGTAATGAAGAAGGCGGAGGACATGTCTACAAGGTGGAGGACAGAGTAATGATGAAGGCAGAGGACATGTCTACAAGGCGGAGGACAGAGTAATGAAGATGGCGGAGGACATGTCTAGAAGGAGGAGAGCAGAGTAATGTCACTATAATCATAAACTCTTAAAAAAAACAAGGGAAAAATGTGAAATGATCTTCACCAGACAATAAGCGCCCTGCAGGCCCGGAGGAGGCATTACATAATCCCTGTCTTTCTGGATTAAGTCACAAAGCAGCCAATAATCTTGGTACACTGCACACTGACTGGACCTTCTGCACCTGGGAATGTTTTACTTCCCTGCACATGAGCCGGCCTGCACGCTTCTTACACAGTTCTACAGCAGAACCCAAAGCTATTCGCCTCTGCTGCACCACAGTTATCTGCAGGATTACCAGTACAGGAAAAATCCCCAATAGCTGCACATCAACCCTGCGCTCCATTCTCTCCCCTTCTGCTTCTCAGTCTCGACTGCCTGCTCCTCAACAATCAGGCCGGACCCTTCAGTCTCCTCTGTCCTCTCCAGACTCTCCAGATAAAATCCTGGTCTCATAGTTTAATGTACACACATCAAACACCAGAACTTTAAGAGTTACAAAACACGTCCTCTGCTCACCGCTCCTTACACTGGATACACGATACACGTCCTCTGCTACCGCTCCTTACACTGAATACACGACACACGTCCTCTGCTCACCGCTCTTACACTGAATACACGATACACGTCCTCTGCTCACTGCTCCTTACACTGAATACACTATACACGTCCTCTGCTCACCGCTCCTTACACTAAATACACAATACACGTCCTATGATCTGCACTCCTTACACTGAATACACAATACACGTCCTCTGCTCCTTACACTGAATACACAATACACCTCCTCTGCTCATCGCTCCTTACACTGAATACACTATACACGTCCTCTGCTCACTACTCCTTACACTGAATACACGATACACGTCCTCTGCTCATCGCTCCATACACTGAATACACAATACACGTCCTTTGCTCACCACTTCTTACACTGAATACACGATACACGTCCTCTGCTCACATCTACTTACACTGAATACACAATACACATCCTCTGCTCACCACTCCTTACACTGAATACACGATACACATCCTCTGCTCACCACTCCTTACACTGAATACACGATACACGTCCTCTTCTCACCGCTCCTTACACTGAATAAATTATACACATCCTCTGCTCACCGCTCCTTACACTGAATACACGATACACGTCCTCTGCTCCTTACACTGAATACACGATACACGTCCTCTGCTCCTTACACTGAATACACTATACACGTCCTCTGCTCACCGCTCCTTACACTGAATACACTATACACATCCTCTGCTCCTTACACTGAATACACTATACACATCCTCTGCTCCTTACATTGAATACACTATACACATCCTCTGCTCTTTACACTGAATACACTATACACATCCTCTGCTCTTTACACTGAATACACGATACACGCCCTCTGCTCACCGCTCCTTACACTGAATACACGATACACGCCCTCTGCTCACCGCTCCTTACACTGAATACACGACACACGTCCTCTGCTCATCGCTCCTTACACTGAATACACTATACACGTCCTCTGCTCACTACTCCTTACACTGAATACACGATACACGTCCTCTGCTCATCGCTCCATACACTGAATACACAATACACGTCCTCTGCTCACATCTACTTACACTGAATACACAATACACATCCTCTGCTCACCACTCCTTACACTGAATACACGATACACATCCTCTGCTCACCACTCCTTACACTGAATACACGATACACGTCCTCTTCTCACCGCTCCTTACACTGAATAAATTATACACATCCTCTGCTCACCGCTCCTTACACTGAATACACGATACACGTCCTCTGCTCCTTACACTGAATACACGATACACGTCCTCTGCTCCTTACACTGAATACACTATACACGTCCTCTGCTCACCGCTCCTTACACTGAATACACTATACACATCCTCTGCTCCTTACACTGAATACACTATACACATCCTCTGCTCCTTACATTGAATACACTATACACATCCTCTGCTCTTTACACTGAATACACTATACACATCCTCTGCTCTTTACACTGAATACACGATACACGCCCTCTGCTCCTTACACTGAATACGCTATATACATCCTCTGCTCGCCGCTCCTTACACTCAATACACGATACACGTCCTCTGCTCTGCACTCCTTACACTGAATACAAGATACACATCCTCTGCTCACCACTCCCTACACTGAATACACAATACACGTCCTCAGCTCACCGCTCCTTACACTGAATACACGATACACATCCTCTGATCTGCAATCCGTACACTGAATATACGTCCTCTGCTCACCGATCCTTACACTAAATAGACGATACACGTCCTCTGCTCACTGCTCCTTACACTGAATACATAATACACGTCCTCTGCTTACCGCTCCATACACTGTATACACGATACACATCCTCTGCTCACCGCTCCTTACACTGAATACACGTCCTCTGCTCACTGCTCCTTACACTGAATACATGATACACGTCCTCTGCTCCTTACACTGAATACATGATACACGTCCTCTGCTCCTTACACTGAATACATGATACACGTCCTCTGCTCCTTACACTGAATACATGATACACGTCCTCTGCTCCTTACACTGAATACACGATACACGTTCTCTGCTCACCGCTCCTTACACTGGATACATGATACACGTCCTCAGCTCACCGCTCCTTACACTGAATACATGATACACATCCTCTGCTCACCGCTCCTTACACTGAATACACGATACACGTCCTCTACTCACCGCTCCATATACTGAATACACGATACACGTACTTTGCTCCTTACACTGAATACATGATACACGTCCTCTGCTCCTTACACTGAATACACGTCCTCTACTCACCGCTCCTTATACTGAATACACGTCCTCTGCTCACTGCTCCTTACACTGAATACATGATACACGTCCTCTGCTCACTGCTCCTTACACTGAATACACGATACACATCCTCTGCTCTGCAATCCTTACACTGAATACACGATACACGTCCTCTGCTCACCGCTCCTTACACTGAATACACGATACACGTCCTTTGCTCACCACTCCTTACACTGAATACACGATACACGTCCTCTGCTCCTTACACTGAATACATGATACACGTCCTCTGCTCCTTACACTGAATACACGATACACGTCCTCTGCTCCTTACACTGAATACATGATACACGTCCTCTGCTCCTTACACTGAATACACGATACACGTCCTCTGCTCACCGCTCCTTACACTGGATACATGATACACGTCCTCTGCTCACCGCTCCTTACACTGAATACATGATACACATCCTCTGCTCACCGCTCCTTACACTGAATACACGATACACGTCCTCTACTCACCGCTCCTTATACTGAATACACGATACACGTCCTCTGCTCCTTACACTGAATACATGATACACGTCCTCTGCTCCTTACACTGAATACACGATACACGTCCTCTACTCACCGCTCCTTATACTGAATACACGATACACGTCCTCTGCTCCTTACACTGAATACACTATACACGTCCTCTGCTCCTTACACTAACTACACTATACACGTCCTCTGCTCCTTACACTGAATACACTATACACGTCCTCTACTCACCGCTCCTTATACTGAATACACGATACACCTCCTCTGCTCCTTACACTGAATACACTATACACGTCCTCTGCTCCTTACACTGAATACACTATACACGTCCTCTGCACCTTACACTGAATACATGAAACACGTCCTCTGCTCCTTACACTGAATACATGATACACGTCCTCTGCTCCTTACACTGAATACACGATACACGTTCTCTGCTCCTTACACTGAATACACGATACACGTCCTCTGCTCCTTACACTGAATACACGATACACGTCCTCTGCTCCTTACACTGAATACACTATACACGTCCTCTGCTCCTTACACTGAATACATGATACACATCCTCTGCTCCCTACACTGAATACACGATACACGTCCTCTGCTCCTTATACTGAATACACGATACACGTCCTCTGCTCCTTACACTGAATACATGATACACGTCCTCTGCTCCTTACACTGAATACACGATACACATCCTCTGCTCCTTACACTGAATACACTATACACATCCTCTGCTCCCTACACTGAATACACGATACACATCCTCTGCTCCTTACACTGAATACACTATACACATCCTCTGCTCCTTACACTGAATACACGATACACATCCTCTGCTCCTGACACTGAATACATGATACATGTCCTCTGCTCACCGCTCCTTACACTGAATACACGATACACGTCCTCTGCTCACCGCTCCTTACAATGAATACATGATACACGTCCTCTGCTCCTTACACTGAATACATGATACACGTCCTCTGCTCACCGCTCCTTACACTGGTCAGTACCCCGCTCCGTAGCTGGTCAGTCTTCCCTGGAAGGGGGAGATGTGTGGCAAAAATAACCTTGCCACTGTGTTTTGGAGAGGCCTGAGGGCTAGACTCCTTCCTAAAACTATAAACCCAGAACTATGGAGACCCCTTCCCACACCGGATACACGATACACGTCCTCTGCTCCTTACACTGAATACACGATACACGTCCTCTGCTTCTTGCACTGAATACACGATACACATCCTCTGCTCACCACTCCTTACACTGAATACACGATACACATCCTCTGCTCACCACTCCTTACACTGAATACACGTTGTAGCGGACTGGACCCTGTACCAGAGTCTGCCCCAGTTTCCTGGAGGGGACTGCTTGCTCGCCTCCTGCCCTGCGACTATGGCCCCATGTATGCTTGTCCTGTTTGAGCGGTGATACCCCAGATAGCTCTGCTATGGAGCCCATTCGTATAATGAAAGACTATGGGAAAGACTTTAGCTCCATGGCAATTGAACTGGATGTGTGTGGTCTGAGCGCCATTCAATAATGTGCGCTCAGACCTAAGCTATCTGGGGATATGTTGCATGTATATGTTTTATGTAACATTGTGTAATTTTATGTCCTTTTGCAACCATGTGCTCAATGGAGTCTGCCTCTATCCCTGGATATATTGAGCGCTCAGATCCAAGCCATCTGGGGATATGTTAAATGTGTACTGTAAAGGGTGGGACATTGTGTATTGAATAGTGATGTCTGTCCTATTGTCCCCACGTGTGTATTGGCGATTTCCCTTTGTCCTGAGAGATAATTGAATGACTCCTCAATTGTCTCCAGGACAGAAGACATTGTGTATTCTCCTGCCTGTGGTGATTGCATTACCCATGTAGGGTGATTGTGTCACAGGCAGAGGGGAGGGATATGCTGGGGGTGTCTGTATTGTCCCATTGTGTGTGATTGGCTGCTGTATCCCGTGTCGTAGTCTTCCTTCTGGTCCCCTAGGGGAGTGTCCACCAGGTGGGAGACCTGGATAAATACCGGGCAGGTAGCCCTCAATAAAGAAAGAGTTCCTGTTTAACCCTCAAAGTGAAGTGTCGTCTCATTATTGGGGGAGGAGTTATTGCATGCTGTTCCAGTCTGACTGCTAGGAGTGCAAACCTATTCGTATGGTTCCTATTCAACTGTCTACAGCATTCAGAGGCTTGAGAGGATTCGTATGCTTCTCAGGTTCGGTGATTGAGGTGTCGGCTAGAGCGCTTGGAGTCCTCAGGAAACGCTAGGAGCATCCTTTAACGGAGGTACCCAGTCGGGGTGCCAGGCGATCCGTTACACACGTCCTCTGCTGATCGCTCCTTACACTGAATACACTATACATGTCCTCTGTTCACCGCTCCTTACACTGAATACATGATACACATCCTCTGCTCACCACTCCTTACACTGAATACACGATACACGTCCTCTGCTCCTTGCACTGAATACACAATACACATCCTCTGCTCACCACTCCTTACACTGAATACACGACACACGTCCTCTGCTCATCGCTCCTTACACTGAATACACAATACACATCCTCTGCTCACTGCTCCTTACACTGAATACACTATACACGTCCTCTGCTCACCGCTCCTTACACTGAATACATGATACACATCCTCTGCTCACCACTCCTTACACGATACACGTCCTCTGCTCCTTACACTGAATACACGATACACGTCCTCTGCTCCTTACACTGAATACACGATACACGTCCTCTGCTCCATACACTGAATACACGTCCTTTGCTCACCGCTCCTTACACTGAATACACTATACACGCCCTCTGCTCCTTGCACTGAATACACGATACACATCCTCTGCTCACCACTCCTTACACTGAATACACGACACACGTCCTCTGCTCATCGCTCCTTACACTGAATACACAATACACATCCTCTGCTCACTGCTCCTTACACTGAATACACTATACACGTCCTCTGCTCACCGCTCCTTACACTGAATACATGATACACATCCTCTGCTCACCACTCCTTACACTATACACGTCCTCTGCTCCTTACACTGAATACACGATACACGTCCTCTGCTCCTTACACTGAATACACGATACACGTCCTCTGCTCCATACACTGAATACACGTCCTTTGCTCACCGCTCCTTACACTGAATACACTATACACGTCCTCTGCTCCTTGCACTGAATACACGATACACATCCTCT
Organism: Bufotes viridis; assembly: GCA_033119425.1. Taxonomy (NCBI): domain Eukaryota; kingdom Metazoa; phylum Chordata; class Amphibia; order Anura; family Bufonidae; genus Bufotes; species Bufotes viridis. The sequence continues at coordinate 2,049,624 of CM065596.1, forward strand.
GCTCACCACTCCTTACACTGAATACACGACACACGTCCTCTGCTCATCGCTCCTTACACTGAATACACGATACACATCCTCTGCTCACTGCTCCTTACACTGAATACACTATACACGTCCTCTGCTCACCGCTCCTTACACTGAATACATGATACACATCCTCTGCTCACCACTCCTTACACTATACACGTCCTCTGCTCCTTACACTGAATACACGATACACGTCCTCTGCTCACCACTCCTTACAATGTATACACAATACACGTCCTTTGCTCACCGCTCCTTACACTGAATACACGATACACATTCTCTGCTCACCACTCCTTACACTGAATACACGATACACATCCTCTGCTCTGCACTCCTTACACGATACACGTTCTCTGCTCACCGCTCCTTATACTAAATACATGATACACATCCTCTGCTCACAGCTCCTTACACTGAATACACGATACACGTCCTCTGCTCACCGCTCCTTACACTGAATACACTATACACGTCCTATGATCTGCACTCCTTACACTGAATACACGATACACGTCCTCTGCTCATCGCTCCTTACACTGAATACACTATAAATGTCCTGTGCTCATGCTCCTTACACTGAATACACAATACACGTCCTCTGCTCACCACTCCTTGCACTGAATACATGATACACGTCCTCTGCTCACCGCTCCTTACACTGAATACACGATATCCATCCTCTGCTCACCACTCCTTTCACTGAATACACGATACACGTCCTCTGCTCACCACTCCTTACACTAAATACACGATACACGTCCTCTGCTCTGCACTCCTTACACTAAATACACGATACACATCCTCTGCTCTGCACTCCTTACACTGAATACACGATACACGTCCTTTGTTCACCGCTCCTTACACTGAATACACGATACACGTCCTTTGTTCACCGCTCCTTACACTGAATACAGGATACACATCCTCTGCTCAACCCTCCTTACACTGAATACACTATACACGTCCTATGATCTGCACTCCTTACACTGAATACACGATACACGTCCTCTGCTCATCGCTCCTTACACTGAATACACTATAAATGTCCTGTGCTCATCGCTCCTTACACTGAATACACGATACCCATCCTCTGCTCACCACTCCTTACACTGAATACATGATGCACGTCCTCTGCTCACAGCTCCTTACACTGAATACACGATATCCATCCTCTGCTCACCGCTCCTTATACTGAATACATGATGCACGTCCTCTGCTCACCACTCCTTACACTGAATACACGATACACGTCCTCTGCTCACCGCTCCTTACACTGAATACACGATACATGCCCTCTGATCTTTGTAGTGTTGGGGACATATTCTCTTCTTAGGAAGAAGTAAATACCACTGCTGCATTAAATCACTGATGCTGCTCAGGGATTCTTCCCCTACCACAGTTTGCTCGCAGTACCCCCATCAGACACTGGAATAGGCAGCGAGCTCGGGGGCTGCCCCCTGGCACCAGTGTAACGCACGGTCAGAGGTGAAAACTCATTTCTATAACAACCGCAAATGAGGGTTTTAGTCGTGATGGTGACTGTGGATTAGGTGCCAGTTAACGCTTTCAACCCCCTTCACATGCTACAACAAACTCTGAAGACACCACGTTGGAGAGTAGACAAATGTAATCGGCTGAGGATGTCCAGTAACAGGACCACCGGCTTGGCTGTACCCTACTCTGGAGGAGACCCCTTATGATGCGGTCTAGAGAGTTCATTCCAGCAAAAGCAAATGGAACTATTGGGGTCTAAAACCTTCTGACACACAAAAAAAATTCACCCCTCCCTCATTTTAATGATCGAAAATACATCAATAGTATACAAAATACACAGGAAAGTACACCGTAAGTACACCACACACATCAGTGTACAATACATCATACCTCCGTTATAAAGTATAAACAGTACTATACACTATAACTATACACCTGACATCACCTGTATAATACCGGGAGCACCCAGCTGACATCACCTGTATAATACCGGGAGCACCCAGCTGACATCACCTGTATAATACCGGGAGCACCCAGCTGACATCACCTGTATGATACCGGGAGCAGAGACGAAATAAAGAAAAAACAGAGAGTTATTCTCTGAGACTCCTACGGGAGGAGGAGACCCAGAAAACACTTAGGCAGGGCGCCAGAGGAGGCCAAATGGGGGAAACGTAAAATAGGTTGGGGTGTTTTCGGGGGGGCCGGCACTTCCGGTCTTGCTCATCTAGTCCATCCACTCTCGTCATGCGCTCCACCTTGGAACGCAGGTTAGGTCTCCTGACACATCCGGCCAAGAACCTCCCATACCAATCCACCCGATCTAGCCGCATGTTTCTAAGGACAAATAGTTTTTAATAAATAGTTTTTATGCATACAATTTAGAAATAAGAATAATACTAAGAATCATTCACCTGACTTCCGGTGCGTTCCACGCTGGAACGCATACCGGAAGTGACGCTTTTAGCTAGTTTTGGCGCCTTTCTCTGGCCCTATTTAAACCCAGACTAAAACAGCTCCCCTCTTATGCTCTTGATAAAGGGGTCTATATACCCCGAAACGCGTCGAGCCTCTTTTAACTCCTCTACCACATCCTAACAATAAAGAAAAGTCAAGGAATCTTCTTGGAGTGACGTCCGTTTATTCTCAAGCACCATCACAGGCGACCCGGGCGCAGGAGGCTCTAATGTGGACACTTTTCAGTTACCCCACATTACCCTCCTGGGTGAAGTAAGTCTGACCGCACCCTATTTTTCACCATTTGGTTTTATACCCATTGTCAATACTGTGACTCAGGCTATCCAGGCGCAGGAGGGTTTATTATGGGTTATTTTGAGAATTGACCTATGAGACCCTCCTGGGTGAAGTGAGTTTTTCCATATTTTACCTTTCTTGCTAAATACTTTATAACAGTATTGTTTTAATCTGTTTTCCTTGCATTGACATAACAGATCCTCATTCTTCTAGATTTTACCCTAAGGGTTGGCGCCTTCTTATAGTGTGTTTTTTTCACTTTTTATCGGTCTTTTTTTCACCGAACATATACCTCTTAATACCGGGAGCACCCAGCTGACATCACCTGTATAATACCGGGAGCACCCAGCTGACATCACCTGTATAATAGGGGGAGCACCCAGCTGACATCACCTGTATAATACCGGGAGCACACAGCTGACATCACCTGTATAATACCGGGAGCACCCAGCTGACATCACCTGTATAATAGGGGGAGCACCCAGCTGACATCACCTGTATAATACCGGGAGCACCCAGCTGACATCACCTGTATAATACGGGAGCACCCAGCTGACATCACCTGTATAATACCGGGAGCACACAGCTGACATCACCTGTATAATACCGGGAGCACCCAGCTGACATCACCTGTATAATACCGGGAGCACACAGCTGACATCACCTGTATAATACCGGGAGCACCCAGCTGACATCACCTGTATAATAGCGGAGCACCCAGCTGACATCACCTGTATAATACCGGGAGCACCCAGCTGACATCACCTGTATAATACCGGGAGCACCCAGCTGACATCACCTGTATAATACCGGGAGCACCCAGCTGACATCACCTGTATAATACCGGGAGCACCCAGCTGACATCACCTGTATAATACCGGGAGCACCCAGCTGACATCACCTGTATAATACCGGGAGCACCCAGCTGACATCACCTGTATAATACCGGGAGCACCCAGCTGACATCACCTGTATAATACCGGGAGCACCCAGCTGACATCACCTGTATAATACCGGGAGCACCCAGCTGACATCACCTGTATAATACCGGGAGCACCCAGCTGACATCACCTGTATAATACCGGAGCACCCAGCTGACATCACCTGTATAATACCGGGAGCACCCAGCTGACATCACCTGTATAATACCGGGAGCACCCAGCTGACATCACCTGTATAATACCGGGAGCACCCAGCTGACATCACCTGTATAATACCGGGAGCACCCAGCTGACATCACCTGTATAATACCGGGAGCACCCAGCTGACATCACCTGTATAATACCGGGAGCACCCAGCTGACATCACCTGTATAATACCGGGAGCACCCAGCTGACATCACCTGTATAATACCGGGAGCACCCAGCTGACATCACCTGTATAATACCGGGAGCACCCAGCTGACATCACCTGTATAATACCGGGAGCACCCAGCTGACATCACCTGTATAATACCGGGAGCACCCAGCTGACATCACCTGTATAATACCGGGAGCACCCAGCTGACATCACCTGTATAATACCGGGAGCACCCAGCTGACATCACCTGTATAATACCGGGAGCACCCAGCTGACATCACCTGTATAATACCGGGAGCACCCAGCTGACATCACCTGTATAATACCGGGAGCACCCAGCTGACATCACCTGTATAATACCGGAGCACCCAGCTGACATCACCTGTATAATACCGGGAGCACCCAGCTGACATCACCTGTATAATACCGGGAGCACCCAGCTGACATCACCTGTATAATACCGGGAGCACCCAGCTGACATCACCTGTATAATACCGGGAGCACCCAGCTGACATCACCTGTATAATACCGGGAGCACCCAGCTGACATCACCTGTATAATACCGGGAGCACCCAGCTGACATCACCTGTATAATACCGGGAGCACCCAGCTGACATCACCTGTATAATACCGGGAGCACCCAGCTGACATCACCTGTATAATACCGGGAGCACCCAGCTGACATCACCTGTATAATACCGGGAGCACCCAGCTGACATCACCTGTATAATACCGGGAGCACCCAGCTGACATCACCTGTATAATACCGGGAGCACCCAGCTGACATCACCTGTATAATACCGGGAGCACACAGCTGACATCACCTGTATAATACCGGGAGCACCCAGCTGACATCACCTGTATAATACCGGGAGCACCCAGCTGACATCACCTGTATAATACCGGGAGCACCCAGCTGACATCACCTGTATAATACCGGGAGCACCCAGCTGACATCACCTGTATAATACCGGGAGCACCCAGCTGACATCACCTGTATAATACCGGGAGCACCCAGCTGACATCACCTGTATAATACCGGGAGCACACAGCTGACATCGCCTGTATAATACCGGGAGCACCCAGCTGACATCGCCTGTATAATACCGGGAGCACACAGCTGACATCACCTGTATAATACCGGGAGCACACAGCTGACATCACCTGTATAATACCGGGAGCACACAGCTGACATCACCTGTATAATACCGGGAGCACCCAGCTGACATCACCTGTATAATACCGGGAGCACCCAGCTGACATCACCTGTATAATACCGGGAGCACCCAGCTGACATCACCTGTATAATACCGGGAGCACACAGCTGACATCACCTGTATAATACCGGGAGCACCCAGCTGACATCACCTGTATAATACCGGGAGCACCCAGCTGACATCACCTGTATAATACCGGGAGCACCCAGCTGACATCGCCTGTATAATACCGGGAGCACCCAGCTGACATCGCCTGTATAATACCGGGAGCACCCAGCTGACATCGCCTGTATAATACCGGGAGCACCCAGCTGACATCACCTGTATAATACCGGGAGCACCCAGCTGACATCACCTGTATAATACCGGGAGCACCCAGCTGACATCACCTGTATAATACCGGGAGCACCCAGCTGACATCACCTGTATAATACCGGGAGCACCCAGCTGACATCACCTGTATAATACCAAGAGCACCCAGCTGACATCACCTGTATAATAGCGGGAGCACACAGCTGACATCACCTGTATAATAGGGGGAGCACACAGCTGACATCACCTGTATAATACCGGGAGCACACAGCTGACATCACCTGTATAATACCGGGAGCACCCAGCTGACATCACCTGTATAATACCGGGAGCACCCAGCTGACATCACCTGTATAATACCGGGAGCACCCAGCTGACATCACCTGTATAATACCGGGAGCACCCAGCTGACATCACCTGTATAATACCGGGAGCACACAGCTGACATCACCTGTATAATACCGGAGCACCCAGCTGACATCACCTGTATAATACCGGGAGCACACAGCTGACATCACCTGTATAATACCGGGAGCACACAGCTGACATCACCTGTATAATACCGGGAGCACCCAGCTGACATCACCTGTATAATACCGGGAGCACCCAGCTGACATCACCTGTATAATACCGGGAGCACCCAGCTGACATCACCTGTATAATACCGGGAGCACACAGCTGACATCACCTGTATAATACCGGGAGCACCCAGCTGACATCACCTGTATAATACCGGGAGCACCCAGCTGACATCACCTGTATAATACCGGGAGCACCCAGCTGACATCACCTGTATAATACCGGGAGCACCCAGCTGACATCACCTGTATAATACCGGGAGCACCCAGCTGACATCACCTGTATAATACCGGGAGCACCCAGCTGACATCACCTGTATAATACCGGGAGCACCCAGCTGACATCACCTGTATAATACCGGGAGCACCCAGCTGACATCACCTGTATAATACCGGGAGCACCCAGCTGACATCACCTGTATAATACCGGGAGCACCCAGCTGACATCACCTGTATAATACGGGAGCACCCAGCTGACATCACCTGTATAATACCGGGAGCACCCAGCTGACATCACCTGTATAATACCGGAGCACCCAGCTGACATCACCTGTATAATACCGGGAGCACCCAGCTGACATCTCCTGTATAATACCGGGAGCACCCAGCTGACATCACCTGTATAATACCGGGAGCACCCAGCTGACATCTCCTGTATAATACCGGGAGCACCCAGCTGACATCACCTGTATAATACCGGGAGCACCCAGCTGACATCACCTGTATAATACCGGGAGCACCCAGCTGACATCACCTGTATAATACCGGGAGCACCCAGCTGACATCTCCTGTATAATACCGGGAGCACCCAGCTGACATCACCTGTATAATAGATAGATACAGGGATGATAGATAGAAAGAATAAATAGATATAAGAGAGATGGATATGACATAGATAGATAGAAGATAGATAGATAGATAGATAGATAGATATAAAAAATATAACGCTGGGAAGCACTGCAGACAAAGCAAAGAGATGGAGTGCCAGCGGCTGTGGAAGCGATCCACCAACCAAACATATATAAAAAAAGGAAATTCCACTGAGCTTCCATAAAAAACAAGTATATTTACACGTTGTTGGAAAGTGCCGTGGAATTTCCATGTTTTAGATAGATATAATAGATAAATATGAGATAGATAGATAGATAGATAGATAGATAGATAGATAGAAGATGGATAGATATATAGATATGAGATAAATAGAAGATAGATAGATACATAGATAGATAGATAGATAGATAGATAGATAGATAGATAGATAATAGATAGATATAAGATGGATAGATACATAGATAGATAAATACATAGATAGATAGATAGATAGATAGATAAATACATAGATAGATAGATAGATAGATAGATATGAGATAAATAGATAGAGACATTGATAGATAAATAGATAGATAGATAGATAGATAGATAGATATTAGGCTACTTTCACACTAGCGTTTTTGCAGATCCGTCGTGAACACCATTGAAAGTTAATGGAGAACGGATCACTTTTCTACAGTGTCAGAGAATCCGGATCCGCACCACATCGCGGACAGAAAAACGCTGCTTGCAGAGCGCAACCAAACGGAACGGATTCTGGTGACTCCGCTTCATTCAGTTTTGCCTCAATTGACAATGAATGGGGAGAAAACTGAAGCGTTTTCATCCGCTATTGACATCCTATGATGGAAACACAGGTGTGAAACTAACCTTACAGATATTACAGATAGATATTCCAGATATCACAGATAGATATTACAGATATCACAGATAGATATTCCAGATATTACAGATAGATATTCCAGATATTACAGATAGATATTCCAGATATCACAGATAGATATTACAGGGGAAAAATGCGCTGGATCGCACAGCAAGTTCCACGATATAAAAATGGAGTGCCAGTGGCTGAGAGGACAATCCCCTATGTCCACAGAAATACAATACGAAAAATTCCACAGCACTTCCTTATCGGTGAGAAAAAAGGTGCTACTTTATTTTCAGGTAAAAAGCGACGTTTCGGTGCACCCAATGGCACCTTTCTCAAGCAGATAGATATCACAGATAGATTTTATAGATATTACAGATAGATATTATAGATATTCCAGATAGATATTATAGATATTCCAATTCTAGATAGATAATACAGATAGATATTCCACATAAATATTATAGATATTACAGATAAATATAATAGATATTCCAGATATTATAGATATTCCAATTCTAGATAGATATTATAGATATTCCAGATAAATATTATAGATATGACAGATAGATATTATAGATATTGCAGATATTATCTACAGAGGATGGGTCTCTGGGGCCCCCTCCTCCCGGTGCCCGGTGTGACCTTGCCCGGTCCGGTGACATCCCCGGTGCTGAGGAGCCCGGACCGGACAGACAGGGGGGGGAGTCACCTCCTCTCAGCGCTAGGCAGATTTGCCGTAGTTCAGGAGGAGCCGCTCTCCGGGGACCCCCAGGAGCCGCTCTCCGGGGGCCCCCCAGCATCCTGCCCCCAGGGACCGCAGCCGTGACGCGCAGATGTGAACAGGCGCCCTGCAGTGTGCGGCTCATCTCCGCTCAAAGTCACCTTGGGCAGTGAGCGGCGTCCCCCGGGCAGCGGGCACCTGAGGACGGGCTCCAGAGCCGCTGCCATCCTGAGGGGCCCGGGCTCCAGCACTGCCATCACCGGGACTATCACTCCCAGCCTCCTCCATCCATCAGGCCCGGCTCCAGGACTCACCTTGGCGGACATGGCCCGGGCCCGCACCCACACCGGGGCCAATGCACCTGCAGTCGGGGCCACTCACCTGCCTAGGCTCTGCTCATCGTGCCCTGCAGCCCGCGGCTCCTCAGCATCTGGACCGGAGAGCGCTCAGGAGACGGCTCCCTCTGCAGACCGTACCATCCTGGGTGCGCAGGTGGGGGGAGCGGCGAGTGCGGCGACTGTCACAGCATCCCAGTACTGCAGTGAGATCACCGGGGGGCGGGGCTACGAGGAGGCGGCAGAGCGCGCACACGGGCAACAGCGCCGCAGTGTGAGGGGACCGGGAGACCGCCCCACAGGGGCCCCACAGGAGGAGCACTGCCGGGGCCACACACAGGAGGACCACTGCCGGGGCCACACACAGGAGGACCACTGCCAGGGCCACACACAGGAGGACCACTACCTGGTCCACACAGAAGAGGAGCACTGCTGGGGCCACACACAAGAGGAGGACTGCCGGAGCCACACACATGAGGATCACATGCCGGGGCCACACACAGGAGGAGCACGTGCCGGGGCCACACAGAAGAGGAGCACTGACAGGTTCACACACAAAAGGAGCACTGCCGGGGCCACACACAGAAGGACCACTGACGGGGCCACACACAGGAGGACCACTGCCGGGTCCACACAGAAGAAGAGCACTACCGGGGCCACACACAGATGGAGCACTGCCGGGGCCACACACAGGAGGACCACTGACAGGGCCACACACAGGAGGACCACTGCCGGGGCCACACACAGGAGGAGCACTGCCAGAGCTACACATAGGAGGAGCACTGCCGGGGCCACACAGCAGGAGCACTGCCGGGCCACACACAGGGAGGAGCACTGCTGGGGCCACACACAGGAGGAGCACTACTGGGGCCACACACAGGAGAAGCACTGCCAGAGCTACACACAGCAGGAGCACTGCCGGGCCACACACAGGGGGAGCACTGCTGGGGCCACACACAGGAGGAGCACTACTGGGGCCACACACAGGAGGAGCACTGCTGGGGCCACACACAGGATGAGAACTGCTGGGGCCACACACAGGAGGAGCACTACTGGGGCCACACACAGGAGGAGCACTGCTGGGGCCACACACAGGATGAGAACTGCTGGGGCCACACACAGGAGGAGCACTGCCGGGGCCACACACAGGAGGACCACTGGCGGGTCCACACAGAAGAGGAGCACTACCGGGGCCACACACAGGAGGAGCACTGCCGGGGCCACACACAGGAGGAGCACTGCCGGGGCCACACACAGGAGGACCACTGCCGGGGCCACACACAGGAGAAGCACTGCCAGAGCTACACATAGGAGGAGCAGTGCCGGGGCCACACAGCAGGAGCACTGCCGGGCCACACACAGGAGGAGCACTGCTGGGGCCACACACAGGAGGAGCACTACTGGGGCCACACACAGGAGGAGCACTGCTGGGGCCACACACAGGATGAGAACTGCCGGGGCCACACACAGGATGAGCACTGCCGGGGCCACACACAGGAGGACCACTGACGGGGCCACACACAGGAGGACCACTGCCGGGGCCACACACAGGAGGACCACTGCCGGGGCCACACACAGGAGGACCACTGCCGGGGCCACACACAGGAGGACCACTGCCAGGGCCACACACAGGAGGACCACTGACGGGGCCACACACAGGAGGACCACTGCCGGGTCCACACAGAAGAGGAGCACTGCCGGGGCCACACACAGGAGGAGCACTGCCGGGGCCACACACAGGAGGACCACTGCCAGGGCCACACACAGGAGGACCACTGCCGGGGCCACACACAGGAGGAGCACTGCTGGGGCCACACACAGGAGGAGCACTGCTGGGGCCACACACAGGATGAGAACTGCTGGGGCCACACACAGGAGGAGCACTGCCGGGGCCACACACAGGATGAGCACTGCCGGGGCCACACACAGGAGGACCACTGCCGGGGACACACACAGGAGGACCACTGCTGGGGACACACAGAGGAGGACCACTGCCGGGGCCACACACAGGAGGAGCACTGCAGGGGCCACACACGGGATGAGCACTGCCGGGGACACACACAGGAGGGTCACTGCCGGGGACACACACAGGAGGACCACTGCCAGGCCACACACAGGAGGACCACTGCCAGGCCACACACAGGAGGACCACTGCCGGGGCCACACACGGGATGAGCACTGCCAGGGCCACACACAGGAGGGTCACTGCCGAGGCCACACACAGATGGAGCACTACTGGGTACTGGGGCCACACACAGGAGGAGCACTGCTGGGGCCACACACAGGAGGAGCACTGCCGGGGCCACACACGGGAGGAGCACTGCCGGGGCCACACACGGGAGGAACACTGCCGGGTACACACACAGGAGGAGCAGTGAGGGGCCACACACAGGAGGGTCACTGCCGGGGCCACACACAGGAGGGTCGCTGCCGGGGCCACACACAGGAGGAGCACTACTGGGTACTGGGGCCACACACAGGATGAGAACTGCTGGGGCCACACACAGGAGGAGCACTGCCGGGGCCACACACAGGATGAGCACTGCCGGGGCCACACACAGGAGGACCACTGCCGGGTCCACACAGAAGAGGAGCACTACCGGGGCCACACACAGGAGGAGCACTGCCGGGGCCACACACAGGAGGACCACTGCCAGGGCCACACACAGGAGGACCACTGCCGGGGCCACACACAGGAGGAGCACTACTGGGGCCACACACAGGAGGAGCACTGCTGGGGCCACACACAGGATGAGAACTGCTGGGGCCACACACAGGAGGAGCACTGCCGGAGCCACACACAGGATGAGCACTGCTGGGGCCACACACAGGAGGACCACTGCCGGGGACACACACAGGAGGACCACTGCCGGGGACACACAGAGGAGGACCACTGCCGGGGCACACACAGGAGGACCACTGCCGGGGGCACACACAGGAGGACCACTGCCAGGGCCACACACAGGAGGACCACTGCCTGGGCCACACACAGGAGGAGCACTGCTGGGGCCACACACAGGAAGAGCACTGCCGGGGCCACACACGGGAGGAACACTGCCGGGTACACACACAGGAGGAGCAGTGACGGGCCACACACAGAAGGAGCACTGCCGGGGCCACACACAGGAGGGTCACTGCCGGGGCCACACACAGGAGGAGCACTACTGGGTACTGGGGCCACACACAGGATGAGAACTGCTGGGGCCACACACAGGAGGAGCACTGCCGGGGCCACACACAGGATGAGCACTGCAAGGGCCACACACAGGAGGACCACTGCCTGGGACACACACAGGAGGACCACTGCCGGGGCCACACACGGGAGGAGCACTGCCAGAGCTACACACAGGAGGAGCACTGCCGGGGCCACACACGGGAGGAGCACTGCCGGGTTCACACACAGGAGGAGCAGTGCCGGGGCCACACACAGGAGGAGCACTGCCGGGGCCACACACAGGAGGAGCACTGCCGGGGCCACACACAGGAGGAGCAGTGCCAGAGCCACACACAGGAGGAGCACTGCCAGAGCCACACACAGGAGGAGCACTGATGGGGCCACACACAGGAGGACCACTGCCGGGGCCACACACAGAAGAACCACTGCTGGGGCCACACAGAAGAGGTACACTGACGGGTTCACACACAGGATGACCACTGCCGGGGCCACACACAGGAGGACCACTGACGGGGCCACACACAGGAGGACCACTGCCGGGGCCACACACAGGAGGACCACTGCCGGGGCCACACACAGGAGGACCACTGACGGGGCCACACACAAGAGAAGCACTGCCGGGGCCACATGCAGGAGGAGCACTGCCGGGTCCACACACAGGAGGACCACTGCCAGGGCCACACACAGGAGGACTACTGCTGGGGCCACATACAGGAGGAGCACTGCCGGGGCCACACACAGGAGGACCACTGCGGGGCCACACACAGGAGGACCACTGCCGGGTCCACACAGAAGAGGAGCACTGCCAGGGCCACACACAGGATGAGCACTGCCGGTGCCACACACAGGAGGAGCATTGCCGGGGCCACACACAGGAGGATCACTGCCGGGGCCACACACAGGAGGACCACTGCCGGGGCCACACACAGGAAGACCACTGCCGGGGCCACACACAGGAGGAGCACTGCCGGGGCCACACACAGGAGGAGCACTGCCGGGGCCCCATACAGGAGGAGCACTGCCGGGGCCACACACAGGAGGACCACTGACGGGGCCACACACAAGTGAAACACTGCCGGGGCCACATGCAGGAGGAGCACTGCCGGGTCCACACACAGGAGGAGCAGTGCCAGAGCCACACACAGGAGGAGCACTGCCAGAGCCACACACAGGAGGAGCACTGCCGGGGCCACATACAGGAGGAGCACTGCCGGGGCCACACACAGGAGGACCACTGCCGAGGCCACACACAGGAAGACCACTGCCGGGGCCACACACAGGAGGACCACTGCCGGGTCCACACAGAAGAGGAGCACTGCCAGGGCCACACACAGGAGGAGCACTGCCAGGGCCCCATACAGGAGGAGCACTGCCGGGGCCACACACAGGAGGACCACTGCCGGGTCCACACAGACGAGGAGCACTGCCAGGGCCACACACAGGAGGAGCATTGCCGGGGCCACACACAGGAGGAGCAGTGCCAGAGCCGCACACAGGAGGAGCACTGCCGGGGCCACATACAGGAGGACCACTGCCGGGGCCACATACAGGAGGAGCACTGCCGGGGCCACACACAGTAGGAGCCTTGCCAGGGCCACACACAGTAGGACCACTGCCGGGGCCACACATAGGATGAGCACTGCCGGGTCCACACACAGGAGGAGCACTGCCAGGGCCACACACAGGAAGAGCACTGCCGGGGCCACACACAAGATGAGCACTGCCAGAGCTACACATAGGAGGAGCACTGCCGGGGCCACACAGGAGGAGCACTGCCAGGACACACACAGGTGGAGCACTGCTGGGGCCACACACAGGAGGAGCACTACCGGGGCCACACACAGGAGGAGCACTGCTGGGGCCACACACAGGATGAGGACTGCCGGGGCCACACACAGGAGGACCACTGCCGGGGACACACACAGCAGGACCACTGACGGGGCCACACACAGGAGGACCATTGCCGGGGCCACACACAGGAGGACCACTGCCGGGGCCACACACGGGATGAGCACTGCCAGAGCCACTGTCACTACCAGAGCTTTGAGACGTTCTCACAGCTCTGTTTCTCCGCCCCTGTGATGATGTCACTACTAGAGCTTGGAGGAGTTCTCTCTGCTCTGTTTCTCCGCCCCTGTGATGAGGTCTTTACTTTCAGTTTCCCTCCTCCCAGCTGTCCCTCCTGTGATTGATTCCTCTTCCTATAAAATACCCCTCTTCCTGTTTAATCGTGCGGATTATACTTTTCATTTGACCTGTATCTCTCGCTTGAGTATCTTCACTTGTGTGATATCTTTTCACTGGACCTGTGTTCTGCTGAAGCAAGTACTTCGGATATTGTCTGCTGACTTTGGATCTGTTTTCACTGCTGCTGCAGCTCCTTCAGTTAAGTGTGCAGACATTGTGTGTTTCTGTTTGTTTGCTGACTGGATCCGAGGCGACCCGGTTCCGTCCATATACTGAGCAGGGCACCGGTGGCCGTGCCCCTTCCACTATTGTAGGGGTTACAGTGGTCATCAGCCTTAGGTACGCGGGCATGTCTCGATCCACCATCTGGATCTGGACATGGGCTTAGCAGCATAGGGAGAGCTTTTAGGGTCTGACAGGGGTCACCCTTTATGTTCCCTAGTTTGGGTCCGGTCAGTAGCTAATTCACTGTGTATGCTCTTGTTGCTCACATACAGCCGTGACATTATAATCCGCCAAAACCGTCCTTTTTTACATGGATCCGCTTTCTAACCTGGTTGACCGCATGCAGGGTCTTTCTTTGGAGGTAGCGGATCTCCGTCAATCTTTGACTCAGCTTCAAGCATTGGGCTCGGCTCCGGCCCATGGAGTCTGTTGCGGGCCAAAGGTCTCACTTCCGGAAACGTTCTCCGGGGGCAGTGAGAATTTTGTTCGCTTCAGAGAGGCATGCAAACTCCATTTTTGCTTGTGTCCCCGTTCCTCTGGTGATGAGGAGCAGAGGGTGAGGATTGTCATCTCCCTGCTCAGGGGTAATGCTCAGAATTTGGCTTTTTCGCTGCCATCGGGGGCACTCCCCCTCCGATCAGTGGATGGGTTTTTTGTGGCCCTGGGGCAGATATATGATGACCCGGATCGTGTTGCTCTTGCTGAATCTAACTTACGTTTTTTATGCCAGAACAAACTGTCTGCGGAGCTTTATTGTTCTGAATTTCGGAGATGGGCAGCTGATTCAGGTTGGAACGATGCTGCACTCCGGAGTCAGTTCTGTCATGGTCTCTCAGAGAGATTGAAAGATGCGTTTGCTTTCCATGAGAGACCAACGTCCTTAGAGTCTGCCATATCATTGGCGGTACGCCTTGACAGGCGTCTAAGAGAAAGAAACGAGACCTCTCGGTCCAGCCATTGTCAGTCTAGGGGCAGTGGTGCGGACTCATTCAGTGTGCAGGGGTCTCATCCTGTCTCGGTCCCCTCTGAGGAGGAGGCTATGCAGCTAGGTCGACTTGCCCCTGATAAAGGAGGATTTAGTCCTCAGAGAATGGTGTGTTTTGTTGTGGGGGCATTGGTCATTTGGCAAATGTTTGTCCCTCTAGGAGATTCATGAACTGTACTAAGAGTGATAATAAGAGAAAATCCTCAAAAGGAAAATCATCAAACTCTGCTTCATCTGCTACCTTGGGCAAAGTTGATGTAGGAATTGATGCTTTTCCTCTGACCTGCAGTTCCCGTTTTCTCCTTTCTGCCAGGGTGGCGCTAGAGAGCAAAGTCATTTCTTGTGAAATTTTTGTCGATAGTGGAGCGGCCGTCAATCTTATTGACACTCAATTTGTAGCCAGGCATGGTTTTCAGGTTTGCACATTAGAAAAGGATATACCTGTTTTTGCTATTGACTCTGCTCCACTCTCACAGAGATCCCTGAAGGGCATTGTTCACAATATCCGGTTGGCTGTGGGTGACACTCATGTGGAGGATATATCTTGTTTTGTCCTTAACGGATTGCCTACTCCTCTAGTTTTGGGGTTACCCTGGCTCACTAGACATAACCCCACTATTGATTGGCAAGGAAGGCAAATAAATGAGTGGAGTGAGTTTTGTAGAGAGAATTGTCTCACAGCCACTTTTGCAGAGGTATCTACTAAAACTGTGCCATCATTTCTCTCCGATTACTCGGACGTGTTTTCCGAGAGCGGTGTTCAGGAGCTACCTCCTCACCGGGAGTTTGACTGTCCCAATAACCTCATTCCCGGCGCCAAGCTGCCAAAAGCACGCCTGTACAATCTCTCACAACCGGAGAGAATCGCAATGCGAACCTATATCTCTGAGAGTCTCGATAAGGGGCATATTCGTCCCTCAAAATCACCTGTTGCCACGGGTTTTTTGTTAAAAAAAGATGGCTCTCTGAGACCTTGCCTAGATTTTAGGGAGCTGAACCGTATCACGATTCGCGATCCCTATCCCCTTCCTCTGATCCCGGACCTCTTCAACCAAATTGTTGGGGCCAAGGTTTTTTCCAAATTGGATTTGAGAGGCGCGTACAACCTGGTCAGGGTCAGAGAGGTGGATGAATGGAAAACGGCCTTTAATACCCCTGAGGGGCATTTCGAGAATCTCGTTATGCCTTTTGGCCTGATGAATGCTCCGGCCGTCTTTCAGCATTTTGTTAACAGTATTTTCTACCATTTAATGGGGAAATTTGTGTTGGTGTATCTAGATGATATTTAGATTTTTTCCCCTGATGTTCAGACCCATCAGGATCATCTTTTCCAGGTTCTGCAGATTTTGCGGGAAAATAAATTGTACGCCAAGCTGGAGAAATGTGTTTTTATGGTATCGGAGATTCAATTTCTGGGTTTTCTCCTCTCTGCTTCTGGTTTTCGCATGGATCCGGAGAAGGTCCGTGCTGTGCTTGAGTGGGAGCTTCCTGAGAATCAGAAGGCATTGATGCACTTTCTGGGTTTTGCGAACCATTACAGAAAGTTCATTTTGAATTATTCCTCTGTTGTCGAACCCCTCACTGATATGACAAAAAAGGGGGCAGATTTTTCCTCTTGGTCGGAGGAGGCGCTTGCAGCTTTTTCTAAGATTAAAGAGAGTTTTGCGTCTGCTCCCATCTTGGTGCATCCCGATGTTTCCTTACCTTTTATTGTTGAGGTGGATGCTTCCGAGGTGGGTGTGGGTGCGGTTTTGTCCCAGGGCCCCTCTCCTGCCAAATAGCGACCCTGTGCCTTTTTCTCTAAAAAACTCTCCCCGGCAGAGAAGAACTATGATGTGGGAGACAGGGAGTTGTTGGCCATCAAGTTGGCTTTCGAGGAATGGCGCCATTGGTTGGAGGGGGCCAGGCACCCTATCACCGTTTTTACCGATCATAAGAATCTGGCGTACTTGGAGTCGGCCAAGCGTATGAATCCGAGACAGGCCAGATGGTCTCTGTTCTTCTCCAGATTCAATTTTGTCGTTACATTCCGCCCTGGGATCAAAAATATGAAGGCTAATGCTCTCTCTCGCTGTTTTCCGGGAGAAGGAAACTCCGAGGACCCGGCTCCCATTTTGGCGGAGGGGGTAGTTGTTTCTGCTCTGTATTCTGATTTGGAGGCCGAGGTCCAGGCTGCCCAGACTGAGGCACCTGCCCGTTATCCTTCTGGGAAGTTGTTTGTGCCTCCTGAGTTACGTCACAAACTCTTCAAGGAGCATCATGATACTGTTCTTGCTGGTCACCCCGGGAGTAGAGCCACGGTAGATCTCATTGCTCGGAGATTTTGGTGGCCGGCTCTTCGTAAGTCGGTGGAGGGTTTTGTGGCTGCTTGTGAGACGTGCGCTCGCGCTAAGGTCCCTCGTTCACGGCCTTCAGGTCCCCTTCTCCCGTTACCCATACCTTCCCGTCCTTGGACACACCTGTCCATGGACTTTATCACGGATCTTCCTCGTTCCTCAGGGAAGTCGGTGATCCTGGTGGTGGTGGACCGTTTTAGCAAGATGGCTCATTTTGTACCCTTCCCTGGTTTACCCAATGCTAAAACGTTGGCGCAAGCTTTTGTCGACCATGTTGTTAAATTGCATGGCATTCCCTCTGATATTGTTTCCGATAGAGGCACGCAGTTTGTGTCCAGATTCTGGAAGGCTTTCTGTTCTCGCCTGGGGTTCGGCTGTCCTTCTCTTCTGCTTTTCACCCGCAGTCGAATGGTCAGACTGAACGCGTCAATCAGAATCTGGAGACATATTTGCGCTGTTTTGTGGCAGAGAACCAGGAGGATTGGTGTTCGTTTCTCCCTCTTGCTGAGTTTGCTCTGAACAACCGTCGTCAGGAATCTTCTGATAAGTCACCATTCTTTGGTGCATATGGGTTCCATCCGCAGTTTGGGACATTCTCGGGAGGGGCTCCTTCTGGTTTGCCTGAGGAGGAGAGATTTTCCTCGTCTTTGTCTACCATTTGGCAAAAGATTCAGAGTAATCTAAGAAAGATGAGTGAGAAATATAAGCGTGTGGCTGATAAGAGACGTGTGCCTGGTCCGGACCTGAATGTGGGTGATCTGGTGTGGTTGTCTACAAGAAATATTAAACTGAAGGTTCCCTCCTGGAAATTGGGTCCCAAGTTTATTGGGCCTTATAAGATCCTGTCCATCATCAATCCTGTTGCCTTCCGTCTTGATCTTCCACGGGTTTGGAAGATACATAATGTATTTCACAGATCTCTCTTAAAACCATATGTCCAGCCCACGGTACCCTCCTCTTTGCCTCCTCCTCCGATTTTGGTTGATGGCAATCTGGAGTTTGAGGTTTCCAGAATTGTGGACTCTCGCATTGTCCGCGGTTCTCTTCAGTACCTCGTTCATTGGAAGGGTTATGGTCCTGAGGAGAGGATGTGGGTTCGGTGTCGGACATTAAAGCCACTCGCCTCATCAGGGCTTTTCATAGGGCTCATCCTGAGAAGGTGGGTCCTGGGTGTCCGAGTCCACCCGTAGAGGGGGTACTGTCACTACCAGAGCTTTGAGACGTTCTCACAGCTCTGTTTCTCCACCCCTGTGATGATGTCACTACTAGAGCTTGGAGGAGTTCTCTCTGCTCTGTTTCTCCGCCCCTGTGATGAGGTCTTTACTTTCAGTTTCCCTCCTCCCAGCTGTCCCTCCTGTGATTGATTCCTCTTCCTATAAAATACCCCTCTTCCTGTTTAATCGTGCGGATTATACTTTTCATTTGACCTGTATCTCTCGCTTGAGTATCTTCACTTGTGTGATATCTTTTCACTGGACCTGTGTTCTGCTGAAGCAAGTACTTCGGATATTGTCTGCTGACTTTGGATCTGTTTTCACTGCTGCTGCAGCTCCTTCAGTTAAGTGTGCAGACATTGTGTGTTTCTGTTTGTTTGCTGACTGGATCCGAGGCGACCCCGGTTCCGTCCATATACTGAGCAGGGCACCGGTGGCCGTGCCCCTTCCACTATTGTAGGGGTTACAGTGGTCATCAGCCTTAGGTACGCGGGCATGTCTCGATCCACCATCTGGATCTGGACATGGGCTTAGCAGCATAGGGAGAGCTTTTAGGGTCTGACAGGGGTCACCCTTTATGTTCCCTAGTTTGGGTCCGGTCAGTAGCTAATTCACTGTGTATGCTCTTGTTGCTCACATACAGCCGTGACAGCCACACACAGGAGGGTCACTGCCGGGGCCACACACAGATGGAGCACTACTGGGTACTTGGGCCACACACAGGAGGAGCACTGCTGGGGCCACACACAGGAGGAGCAGTGCCGGGGCCACACACAGGAGGAGCAGTGCCGGGGCCACACACAGGAGGAGCAGTGCCGGGGCCACACACAGGAGGAGCACTGCCAGGGCAACACACAGGAGGATCACTGCCGGGGCCACACACAGGAGGAGCACTACTGGGTACTGGGGCCACACACAGGATGAGAACTGCTGGGGCCACACACAGGAGGAGCACTGCCGGGTACACACACAGGAGGAGCAGTGCCGGGGCCACACACAGGAGGAGCAGTGCCGGGGCCACACACAGGAGGAGCAGTGCCGGGGCCACACACAGGAGGAGCACTGCCGGGGCAACACACAGGAGGGTCACTGCCTGGGCCACACACAGGAGGAGCACTACTGGGTACTGGGGCCACACACAGGATGAAAACTGCTGGGGCCACACACAGGAGGAGCACTGCCGGGGCCACACACAAGATGAGCACTGCCCGGGCCACACACAGGAGGACCACTGCCGGGGCCACACACAGGAGGACCACTGCCGGGGCCACACACAGGAGGACCACTGCCGAGTCCACACAGAAGAGGAGCACTGCCGGGGCCTCACACAGGAGGAGCACTTCCAGGGCCACATACAGGAGGAGCACTGCCGGGGCCACACACAGGAGGAGCACTGCCGGGGCCACACACAGGAGGAGCACTGCCGGGGCCACACACAGGAGGAGCACTGCCAGGGCCACACACAGGAGGACCACTGCCGGGGCCACACACGGGATGAGCACTGCCAGAGCCACACACAGCAGGGTCACTGCCGGGGCCACACACAGATGGAGCACTACTGGGTACTGGGGCCACACACAGGAGGAGCACTGCCGGATACACACACAGGAGGAGCAGTGCCGGGGCCACACACAGGAGGAGCACTGCCGGATACACACACAGGAGGAGCAGTGCCGGGGCCACACACAGGAGGAGCACTGCCGGGGCCACACACAGGAGGGTCACTGCCGGGGCCACACACAGGAGGAGCACTACTGGGGCCACACACAGGAGGACCACAGTCGGGGACACACACGGGAGGGATCTGTGGATGACACTTAGGGGGATCTGTGGATGACATTTAGGGGGATCTGTGGATGACACTAATGGGGATCTGTGGATGACATTTAGTGGGATCTGTGGATGACATTTAGGGGGATCTGTGGATGACATTTATTTGGATCTGTGGATGACACTGATGGGGATCTGCTGATGACACTTAGCGGGATCTGTGGATGACATTTAGGGGGATCTGTGGATGACACTTAGGGGGATCTGTGGATGACACTTAGCGGGATCTGTGGATGACATTTAGGGGGATTTGCAGATGACATTTAAGGGGATCTCTGGATGACACTTAGGGGGATCTGTGGATGACATTTAGGGGGATCTGTGGATGACACTTAGGGGGATCTGTGGATGACACTTAGCGGGATCTGTGGATGACATTTAGCGGGATCTGTGGATGGCATTTAGGGGGATCTGTGGATCACATTTATGGGGATCTGTGGATGACACTTAGAGGGATCTGTGGATAACACTTAGGGGGATCTGTGGATGACACTTAGGGGGATCTGTGGATGACATTTAGGGGGATCTGTGGATGACACTAATGGGATCTGTGGATGACAATTAGGGGGATCTGTGGATGACACTTAGGGGGATCTGTGGATGACACTTAGGGGGATCTGTGGATGACACTTAGGGGGATCTGTGGATGACATTTAGGGGGATCTGTGGATGACATTTAGGGGGATCTGTGGATGACACTTATTGGGATCTGTGGATGACAATTAGGGGGACCTGTGGATGACATTTAGGGGGATCTGTGGATGACTTTTATGGGGATCTGTGGATGACTTTTATGGGGATCTGCTGGATGACACTTAGCGGGATCTGTGGATGACACTTAGGGGGATCTGTGGATGGCAATTAGGGGGATCTATGGATGACACTTATTGGGATCTGTGGATGACATTTAGGGGGATCTGTGTATGACATTTAGGGTTATCTGCGGATGACAATTAGGGGGATCTGTGGATGACATTTAGGGGGATCTGTGGATGACATTTAGCGGGATCTGTGGATGACATTTAGCGGGATCTGTGGATGGCATTTAGGGGGATCTGTGGATCACATTTATGGGGATCTGTGGATGACACTTATGAGGGATCTGTGGATGACACTTAGGGGGATCTGTGGATGACACTTAGGGGGATCTGTGGATGACATTTAGGGGATCTGTGGATGACACTAATGGGGATCTGTGGATGACAATTAGGGGGACCTGTGGATGACATTTAGGGGGACCTGTGGATGACATTTATTTGGATCTGTGGATGACACTGATGGGGATCTGCTGATGACATTTAGCGGGATCTGTGGATGACACTTAGGGGGACCTGTGGATGACATTTAGGGGGATCTGTGGATGACTTTATGGGGATCTGTGGATGACTTTTATGGGGATCTGCTGGATGACACTTATGGGGATCTGTGGATGACACTTAGGGGGATCTATGGATGACATCTTATTGGGATCTGTGGATGACATTTAGGGGATCTGTAGATGACATTTAGGGGATCTGTGGATGACACTTAGGGGTATCTAGTGGATGACAATTAGGGGATCTGTGAATGACATTTAGGGGAACTGTGGATGACACCTAGGGGATCTGTGGATGACACATAGGGGATCTGTGGATGACACTATAGGGGATCTGTGGATGACATTTAGGGGATCTGTGGATGTACATTTATGGGGATCTGTGGATGACACTGTTATGGGGAATCTGTGGATGACATTTAGGGGATCTGTGGATGACATTTAGGGGGATCTGTGGATGACACTTAGGTGGATCTGTGGATGACACTTAGGTGGATCTGTGGATGACATTTAGGGGGATCTGTGGATAACATTTAGGGGGATCTGTGGATGACACTTAGGGGATCTGTGGATGACACTTAGGGGGATCTGTGGATGACACTTAGGGGGATCTGTGGATGACATTTAGCGGGATCTGTGGATGGCATTTAGGGGGATCTGTGGATCACATTTATGGGGATCTGTGGATGACACTTGGGGGATCTGTGGATGACATTTAGGGGGATCTGTGGATGACACTATTGGGATCTGTGGATGACAATTAGGGGGACCTGTGGATGACATTTAGGGGGATCTGTGGATGACTTTTATGGGGATCTGTGGATGACAATTAGGGTGATCTGTGAATGACATTTATGGGGATCTGTGGATGACATTTAGGGGGATCTGTGGATGACACTTAGGGGGATCTGTGGATGACACTTAGGGGGATCTGTGGATGACATTTAGCGGTATCTGTGGATGGCATTTAGGGGGATCTGTGAATCACATTTATGGGGATCTGTGGATGACCTTTATGGGGATCTGTGGATGACTTTTATGGGGATCTGTGGATGACATTTATGGGGATCTGTGGATGACATTTATGGGGATCTGTGGATGACACTTAGGGGGATCTGTGGATGGCAATTAGGGGGATCTGTCGATCACATTTTGGGGATCTGCGGATGACACCTAGGGGGATCTGCGGATGACACCTAGGGGGATCTGCGGATGACACCTAGAGGGATCTGCGGATGACACTTAGAGGGATCAGTGGATGACATTTACGGGATCTGTGGATGACACTTGGGGGGATCTGTGGATGACACTTGGGGGGAATCTGTGGATGACACTTAGGGGGAATCTGTGGATGACATTTAGGGGGATCTGTGGATGACATTTAGGGGGACCTGTGGATGACATTTAGGGGGATCTGTGGATGACATTTATGGGGATCTGTGGATGACACTTAGGGGGATCTATGGATGACACTTATTGGGATCTGTGGATGACATTTAGGGGGATCTGTGGATGACATTTAGGGGGATCTGTGGATGACAATTAGGGGGACCTGTGGATGACATTTAGGGGGATCTGTGGATGACATTTAGGGGGATCTGTGGATGACACTTAGGAGGATCTGTGGATGACATTTAGGGGGATCTGTGGATGTAATTTGTGGGGATCTGTGGATGGAACTGTTGTGGAGATCTGTGGATGACATTTGGGGGAATCTGTGGATGACGTTTAGGGGGATCTGTGGATGACATTTAGGGGGATCTGTGGATGACACTTAGGTGGATCTGTGGATGACATTTAGGGGGATCTGTGGATGACACTTAGGTGGATCTGTGGATGACACTTAGGGGGATCTGTGGATGACATTTAGCGGGATCTGTGGATGGCATTTAGGGGGATCTGTGGATCACATTTATGGGGATCTGTGGATCACATTTATGGGGATCTGTGGATGACATTTTGGGGATCTGTGGATGACACTGATGGGGATCTGTGGATGACACTAATGGGGATCTGTGGATGACAATTAGGGGGATCTGTGGATGACATTTAGGGGGATCTGTGGATGACACTAATGGGGATCTGTGGATGACAATTAGGGGGATCTGTGGATGACACTTAGGGGGATCTGTGGATGACATTTAGGGGATCTGTGGATGACACTTAGGGGGATCTGTGGATGACACTTTAGGGGATCTGTGGATGACATTTAGGGGGATCTGTGGATGACATTTATGGGGATCTGTGGATGACATTTAGGGGATCTGTGGATGACATTTAGGGGGATCTGTGGATTACATTTATGAGGATCTGTGGATGACAATTAGGGGGATCTGTAAATGACGTTTAGTGGGATCTGTGGATGACATTTAGGCGGAACTGTGGATAACATTTATGGGGATCTGTGGATGACAATTATGTTGATCTGTGGATGACACTTAGGGGGATCTGTGGATGACAATCTTAGGGGGATCTGTGGATGACATTTAGGGGATCAGTGGATGACACTTAGGGGTATCTGTGGATGACATTTATGGGGATCTGTGGATGACACTTAGGGGGAATCTGTGGATGACATTTATGGGGATCTGTGGATGACACTAATGGGATCTGTGGATGACAATTAGGGGGACCTGTGGATGACATTTAGGGGGACCTGTGGATGACATTTATTTGGATCTGTGGATGACACTGATGGGGATCTGTGGATCACTTTTATGGGGATCTGTGGATGACACTGATGGGGATCTGCTGATGACACTTAGCGGGGTCTGTGGATGACATTTATGGGGATCTGTGGATGACACTTAGGGGGATCTGTGAATGACATTTAGGGGGATCTGAGGATGACGTTTAGGGAGATCTGTGGATGACACTTAGGGGGATCTGTGGATGACATTTAGGGGGATCTGTGGATGACATTTATGGGGATCTGTGGATGACATTTAGGGGGTTCTGTGGATGACAATTAGGGGGATCTGTGGATGACATTTAGGGGGATCTGTGGATGACATTTAGCGGGATCTGTGGATGGCATTTATGGGGATCTGTGGATCACATTTATGGGGATCTGTGGATGACACTTAGGGGGATCTGTGGATGACACTTAGGGGGATCTGTGGATGACACTTAGGGGGATCTGTGGATGACACCGATGGGGATCTGTGGATGACAATTAGGGGGACCTGTGGATGACATTTAGGGGGATCTGTGGATGACATTTAGGGGGATCCGTGGATGACATTAAGGGGGATCTGTGAATGACATTTAGGGGGATCTGTGGATGACATTTAGGGGGATCTGTGGATGACATTTAGGGGGATCTGTGGATGACATTTAGGGGGATCTGTGGATGACATTTGGGGGGATCTGTGGATGACATTTAGGGGGATCTGTGGATGTAATTTATGGGGATCTGTGGATGGCACTGTTATGGAGGATCTGTGGATGACATTTCGCGGGATCTGTGGATGACATTTAGGGTGATCTGTGGATGACATTTAGGGTGATCTGTGGATGACAATTAGGGGGATCTGTGAATGACATTTAGGGGGATCTGAGGATGACGTTTAGGGAGATCTGTGGATGACACTTAGGGGGATCTGTGGATGACACTTAGGGGGATCTGTGGATGACATTTATGGGGATCTGTGGATGACATTTAGGGGGTTCTGTGGATGACATTTAGGGGGATCTGTGGATGACAATTAGGGGGATCTGTGGATGACATTTAGGGGGATCTGTGGATGACATTTAGCGGGATCTGTGGATGGCATTTAGGGGGATCTGTGGATCACATTTATGGGGATCTGTGGATCACACTTAGGGGGATCTGTGGAGGACACTTAGGGGGATCTGTGAATGACACCGATGGGGATCTGTGGATGACACTAATTGGGATCTGTGGATGACAATTAGGGGGACCTGTGGATGACATTTAGGGGGATCTGTGGATGACATTTAGGGGGATCTGTGGATGACAATTAGGGGGATCTGTGGATGACATTTAGGGGGATCTGTGGATGTAATTTATGGGGATCTGTGGATAGCACTGTTATGGAGGATCTGTGGATGACACTTATGGGGATCTGTGGATGACATTTAGGGTGATCTGTGGATGACATTTAGGGTGATCTGTGGATGACAATTAGGGGATCTGTGGATGACATTTAGGGGGATCTGTGGATGACATTTAGGGTGATCTGTGGATGACAATTAGGGGGATCTGTGAATGACATTTAGGGGGATCTGAGGATTACGTTTAGGGAGATCTGTGGATGACACTTAGGGGTATCTGTGGATGACACTTAGGGGGATCTGTGGATGACATTTAGGGGGATCTGTGGATGACATTTAGGGGATCTGTGGATGACATTTAGCGGGATCTGTGGATGGCATATAGGGGGATCTGTGGATCACATTTATGGGGATCTGTGGATGACACTTATGGGGATCTGTGGATGACACTTATGGGGATCTGTGGATGACACCGATGGGGATCTGTGGATGACACTAATTGGGATCTGTGGATGACAATTAGGGGGACCTGTGGATGACATTTAGGGGGATCTGTGGATGACATTTAAGAGGATCTGTGGATGACAATAAGGGGGATCTGTGAATGACATTTAGGGGATCTGTGGATGACAATTAGGGGGATCTGTGGCTGTAATTTGTGGGGATCTGTGGATGGCACTGTTATGGAGGATCTGTGGATGACATTTAGGGAGATCTGTGGATGACATTTAGGTGGATCTGTGGATGACATTTAGGGGGATCTGTGGATTACATTTATGAGGATCTGTGGATGACACTTAGGGGATCTGTAAATGACGTTTAGTGGAATCTGTGGATTACATTTATGAGGATCTGTGGATGACACTTAGGGGGATCTGTAAATGACGTTTAGTGGAATTTGTGGATGACATTTATGGGGATCTGTGAATGACGTTTAGGGGGATCTGTGGATGAAATTTAGCGGGAACTGTGGATGACATTTAGGGGATCTGTGGATGACATTTAGGGGATCTGTGGATGACATTTAGGGGTATCTGTGGATGACAATTCGGGGGATCTGTGGATGACATTTAGGGGGATCTATGGATGACAATACATAATGGAGAGTGAATCTGGATCGCACATCCTCAACAATATGCTTTTGATATTACGACTGTCTCAGCATAATTACGTGGCGTATCCGCCAAATTTGTAATACATTGTATGCTGTGCATAAGAGGCATTAGTTAACAGTTTGATCAAAAAGCATAAGCCCGCTCCACGACAAGGATGCCTCTGCAGTGGGAAACCACCAACCTATAAATGGTGCAGCCGCTAGCGTGCGACCACCGGCGCCCCAGCGCCGCACCAGCCACAGGCAGTGGAACCCAGGAGCCACACAGCAACCCCACTGTGCAGCAAAGCCTCCTTGGCTCTGGGGCCCACCGCCCGCCAGCACAGCACTGAGGCAGCAATGGCAGACACGCAGTACTGCACCATGTGAACGAGTGCAAAGAGCTCACCCAGTCACAACCCTCAGGAAATGCATCTGAGAGATAGTAGGAGTTTATGAACCCCTTGCAGCTAAGGCTAATTAAAAACACCTAGTCCAAAAATATCTCTCAGATGCATTTCCTGAGGGTTGTGACTGGGTGAGCTCTTTGCACTGCGTTCACATGGTGCAGTACTGCGTGTCTGCCATTGCTGCCTCAGTGCTGTGCTGGCGGGGCGGTGGCCGCCAGAGCCAAGGGAGGCTTTGCTGCACAGTGGGGTTGCTGTGTGGCTCCTGGGTTCCGCTGTCTGTCGCTGGTGCGGCGCTGGGGCGCCGTGTGGTCGCAGCGCGCTGCACCTATTTATAGGTTAGAGTAGTTTCCCACTTGCAGAGGCATCCTTGTCGCGGAAAGTGGGCTTATGCTTTTTGATCAAACTGTTAACTAATGCCTCTTATGCACAGCATACAATGTATTACAAATTGGGCGGATACGCCACGTAATTATGCTGAGACAGTCGTAATATCAAAAGCATATTGTTGAGGATGTGCGATCCAGATTCACTCTCCATTATGTATTGATCTATGGATGACATTTAGCGGGATCTGTGGATAACATTTAGCGGGATCTGGGGATGACATTTAGCGGGATCTGTGGATTACACTTAGGGGGATCTGTGGATGACATTTAGGGGGATCTGTGGATGACATTTAGGGGGATCTGTGGATGACACTTAGGGGGATCCGTGGATGACATTTAGGGGATCTGTGGATGACATTTAGGGGGATCTGTGGATGACATTTAGGGGGATCTGTGGATGACATTTAGGGGGATCTGTGGATGACACTTAGGGGGATCCGTGGATGACATTTAGGGGGATCTGTGGATGACATTTTGGGAGATCTTTTAATGACATTTAGGGGGATCTGTGGATGACATTTATGGGGATCTGTGGATGACATTTAGGGGGATCCGTGGATGACATTTAGGGGGATCTGTGGATGACACTTAGGGGGATCTGTGGATGACAATTAGGGGGATCTGTGGATGACATTTAGGGGGATCTGTGGATGACATTTAGGGGGATCTGTGGATGACATTTAGGGGATCTGTGGATGACATTTAGGGGGATCTGTGGATGACATTTAGGGGATCTGTGGATGACATTTAGGGGATCTGTGGATGACATTTAGGGGATCTGTGGATGACATTTAGGGGATCTGTGGATGACACTTAGGGGATCTGTGGATGACATTTAGGGGATCTGTGGATGACACTTAGGGGATCTGTGGATGACACTTAGGGGATCTGTGGATGACATTTAGGGGATCTGTGGATGACACTTAGGGGATCTGTGGATGACATTTAGGGGATCTGTGGATGACATTTAGGGGATCTGTGGATGACACTTATGGGGATCTGTGGATGACATTTAGGGGATCTGTGGATGACATTTAGGGGATCTGTGGATGACATTTAGGGGGATCTGTGGATGACATTTATGGGGATCTGTGGATGACACTTAGGGGATCTGTGGATGACATTTAGGGGATCTGTGGATGACACTTAGGGGATCTGTGGATGACATTTAGGGGATCTGTGGATGACATTTAGGGGATCTGTGGATGACATTTAGGGGATCTGTGGATGACATTTAGGGGATCTGTGGATGACATTTAGGGGATCTGTGGATGACATTTAGGGGATCTGTGGATGACATTTAGGGGATCTGTGGATGACACTTAGGGGATCTGTGGATGACATTTAGGGGATCTGTGGATGACATTTAGGGGATCTGTGGATGACATTTATGGGGATCTGTGGATGACATTTAGGGGATCTGTGGATGACACTTAGGGGATCTGTGGATGACATTTAGGGGATCTGTGGATGACATTTAGGGGATCTGTGGATGACATTTAGGGGATCTGTGGATGACATTTAGGGGATCTGTGGATGACATTTAGGGGATCTGTGGATGACATTTAGGGGATCTGTGGATGACACTTAGGGGGATCTGTGGATGACATTTAGGGGGATCTGTGGATGACATTTAGGGGATCTGTGGATGACATTTAGGGGATCTGTGGATGACATTTAGGGGATCTGTGGATGACATTTAGGGGATCTGTGGATGACACTTAGGGGGATCTGTGGATGACATTTAGGGGATCTGTGGATGACACTTAGGGGATCTGTGGATGACATTTAGGGGATCTGTGGATGACATTTAGGGGATCTGTGGATGACATTTAGGGGATCTGTGGATGACATTTAGGGGATCTGTGGATGACATTTAGGGGGATCTGTGGATGACATTTAGGGGATCTGTGGATGACACTTAGGGGATCTGTGGATGACATTTAGGGGATCTGTGGATGACATTTAGGGGATCTGTGGATGACATTTATGGGGATCTGTGGATGACATTTAGGGGATCTGTGGATGACATTTAGGGGATCTGTGGATGACACTTAGGGGATCTGTGGATGACACTTAGGGGATCTGTGGATGACACTTAGGGGATCTGTGGATGACATTTAGGGGATCTGTGGATGACATTTAGGGGATCTGTGGATGACATTTAGGGGATCTGTGGATGACATTTAGGGGATCTGTGGATGACATTTAGGGGATCTGTGGATGACATTTAGGGGATCTGTGGATGACACTTAGGGGATCTGTGGATGACACTTAGGGGATCTGTGGATGACATTTAGGGGGATCTGTGGATGACATTTAGGGGGATCTGTGGATGACATTTATGGGGATCTGTGGATGACATTTAGGGGATCTGTGGATGACATTTAGGGGATCTGTGGATGACATTTAGGGGATCTGTGGATGACATTTAGGGGATCTGTGGATGACACTTAGGGGATCTGTGGATGACATTTAGGGGATCTGTGGATGACACTTAGGGGATCTGTGGATGACACTTAGGGGGATCTGTGGATGACATTTAGGGGGATCTGTGGATGACATTTAGGGGATCTGTGGATGACATTTAGGGGGATCTGTGGATGACACTTATGGGGATCTGTGGATGACATTTAGGGGATCTGTGGATGACATTTAGGGGATCTGTGGATGACATTTATGGGGATCTGTGGATGACACTTATGGGGATCTGTGGATGACATTTATGGGGATCTGTGGATGACACTTATGGGGATCTGTGGATGACACTTAGCGGGATCTGTGGATGACATTTATGGGGATCTGTGGATGACACTTATGGGGATCTGTGGATGACATTTAGGGGATCTGTGGATGACATTTAGGGGATCTGTGGATGACATTTAGGGGATCTGTGGATGACATTTAGGGGATCTGTGGATGACATTTAGGGGATCTGTGGATGACATTTAGGGGATCTGTGGATGACATTTAGGGGATCTGTGGATGACATTTAGGGGATCTGTGGATGACATTTAGGGGATCTGTGGATGACATTTATGGGGATCTGTGGATGACATTTAGGGGATCTGTGGATGACATTTAGGGGATCTGTGGATGACATTTAGGGGATCTGTGGATGACATTTAGGGGATCTGTGGATGACATTTAGGGGATCTGTGGATGACATTTAGGGGATCTGTGGATGACATTTAGGGGATCTGTGGATGACACTTATGGGGATCTGTGGATGACATTTAGGGGGATCTGTGGATGACACTTAGGGGATCTGTGGATGACATTTAGGGGATCTGTGGATGACATTTAGGGGATCTGTGGATGACATTTAGGGGGATCTGTGGATGACATTTAGGGGGATCTGTGGATGACATTTAGGGGATCTGTGGATGACACTTAGGGGATCTGTGGATGACACTTAGGGGATCTGTGGATGACATTTAGGGGATCTGTGGATGACATTTAGGGATCTGTGGATGACACTTAGGGGATCTGTGGATGACATTTAGGGGGATCTGTGGATGACATTTAGGGGATCTGTGGATGACATTTAGGGGATCTGTGGATGACATTTAGGGGATCTGTGGATGACATTTAGGGGATCTGTGGATGACACTTAGGGGATCTGTGGATGACATTTAGGGGATCTGTGGATGACATTTAGGGGATCTGTGGATGACATTTATGAGGATCTGTGGATGACATTTAGGGGATCTGTGGATGACATTTAGTGGGATCTGTGGATGACATTTAGGGGATCTGTGGATGACATTTATGGGGATCTGTGGATGACACTTAGGGGGATCTGTGGATGACACTTAGGGGATCTGTGGATGACATTTAGGGGATCTGTGGATGACATTTAGGGGATCTGTGGATGACACTTAGGGGATCTGTGGATGACATTTAGGGGATCTGTGGATGACACTTAGGGGATCTGTGGATGACATTTAGGGGATCTGTGGATGACACTAATGGGGATCTGTGGATGACAATTAGGGGACCTGTGGATGACATTTAGGGGACCTGTGGATGACATTTATGTGGATCTGTGGATGACACTGATGGGGATCTGTGGATGACATTTAGGGGATCTGTGGATGACATTTATGGGGATCTGTGGATGACACTTAGAGGATCTGTGGATGACATTTATGGGGATCTGTGGATGACACTTAGGGGGATCTGTGGAATGACATTTAGGGGATCTGTGGATGACATTTAGGGAGATCTGTGGATGACACTTAGGGGATCTGTGGATGACATTTAGGGGATCTGTGGATGACATTTATGGGGATCTGTGGATGACATTTAGGGGATCTGTGGATGACATTTAGGGGGATCTGTGGATGACATTTAGGGGATCTGTGGATGACATTTAGGGGATCTGTGGATGACATTTATGGGGATCTGTGGATGACACTTAGGGGGATCTGTGGATGACATTTAGGGGGATCTGTGGATGACATTTAGGGAGATCTGTGGATGACATTTATGGGGATCTGTGGATGACATTTAGGGGGATCTGTAGATGACATTTAGGGGGATCTGTGGATGACATTTAGGGGATCTGTGGATGACATTTAGGGGATCTGTGGATGACATTTAGGGGATCTGTGGATGACATTTAGGGGATCTGTGGATGACACTTAGGGGATCTGTGGATGACACTTAGGGGATCTGTGGATGACATTTAGGGGATCTGTGGATGACATTTAGGGGATCTGTGGATGACATTTATGGGGATCTGTGGATGACATTTAGGGGATCTGTGGATGACATTTAGGGGATCTGTGGATGACACTTAGGGGATCTGTGGATGACACTTAGGGGATCTGTGGATGACATTTAGGGGATCTGTGGATGACATTTAGGGGATCTGTGGATGACATTTATGGGGATCTGTGGATGACATTTATGGGGATCTGTGGATGACATTTAGGGGATCTGTGGATGACATTTAGGGGATCTGTGGATGACATTTAGGGGATCTGTGGATGACATTTAGGGGATCTGTGGATGACATTTAGGGGATCTGTGGATGACATTTAGGGGATCTGTGGATGACACTTAGGGGATCTGTGGATGACATTTAGGGGGATCTGTGGATGACATTTAGGGGATCTGTGGATGACACTTAGGGGATCTGTGGATGACATTTAGGGGATCTGTGGATGACACTTAGGGGATCTGTGGATGACATTTATGGGGATCTGTGGATGACATTTAGGGGATCTGTGGATGACATTTAGGGGATCTGTGGATGACATTTAGGGGATCTGTGGATGACATTTAGGGGATCTGTGGATGACATTTAGGGGGATCTGTGGATGACATTTAGGGGGATCTGTGGATGACATTTAGGGGATCTGTGGATGACATTTAGGGGATCTGTGGATGACATTTAGGGGATCTGTGGATGACATTTATGGGGATCTGTGGATGACATTTAGGGATCTGTGGATGACATTTAGGGGGATCTGTGGATGACACTTAGGGGATCTGTGGATGACATTTAGGGGATCTGTGGATG
Organism: Bufotes viridis; assembly: GCA_033119425.1. Classification (NCBI taxonomy): domain Eukaryota; kingdom Metazoa; phylum Chordata; class Amphibia; order Anura; family Bufonidae; genus Bufotes; species Bufotes viridis. The sequence goes on from CM065596.1 coordinate 2,083,269, forward strand.
ACATTTAGGGGATCTGTGGATGACATTTATGGGGATCTGTGGATGACACTTAGGGGATCTGTGGATGACATTTAGGGGATCTGTGGATGACATTTAGGGAGATCTGTGGATGACATTTATGGGGATCTGTGGATGACACTTAGGGGATCTGTGGATGACATTTAGGGGATCTGTGGATGACATTTAGGAGATCTGTGGATGACATTTATGGGGATCTGTGGATGACATTTAGGGGATCTGTGGATGACATTTAGGGGATCTGTGGATGACATTTAGGGGATCTGTGGATGACATTTAGGGGATCTGTGGATGACATTTAGGGGATCTGTGGATGACATTTAGGGGATCTGTGGATGACACTTAGGGGATCTGTGGATGACAATTAGGGGATCTGTGGATGACATTTAGGGGATCTGTGGATGACATTTAGGGGATCTGTGGATGACACTTAGGGGATCTGTGGATGACATTTAGGGGATCTGTGGATGACATTTAGGGAGATCTGTGGATGACATTTAGGGGATCTGTGGATGACATTTAGGAGATCTGTGGATGACATTTATGGGGATCTGTGGATGACACTTAGGGGATCTGTGGATGACATTTAGGGGATCTGTGGATGACATTTAGGGGATCTTTGGATGACATTTAGGGGATCTGTGGATGACATTTAGGGAGATCTGTGGATGACATTTATGGGGATCTGTGGATGACATTTAGGGGATCTGTGGATGACATTTAGGGGATCTGTGGATGACATTTAGGGGGATCTGTGGATGACATTTAGGGGATCTGTGGATGACATTTAGGGGATCTGTGGATGACATTTAGGGGATCTGTGGATGACATTTAGGGGATCTGTGGATGACATTTAGGGGGATCTTTGGATGACATTTAGGCAGATCTTTTGATGACATTTAGGGGGATCTGTGGATGACATTTAGGGAGATCTTTTGGAGACATTTATGGGGATCTGTGGATGACACTTAGGGGATCTGTGGATGACATTTAGAGATCTGTGGATGACACTTAGGGGGATCCGTGGATGACATTTAGGGGGATCTGTGGATGACATTTAGGGCAGATCTTTTGATGACATTTAGGGGGATCTGTGGATGACATTTAGGGAGATCTTTTGGAGACATTTATGGGGATCTGTGGATGACACTTAGGGGGATCTGTGGATGACACTTAGAGGATCTGTGGATGACATTTAGAGATCTGCGGATGACATTTAGAGATCGTGGATGACACTTAGGGGATCCGTGGATGACATTTAGGGGATCTGTGGATGACATTTAGGAGATCTGTTGATGACATTTAGGGGATCTGTGGATGACATTTAGGGGATCTGTGGATGACATTTAGGGAGATCTGTGGATGACACTTAGGGGATCTGTGGATGACATTTATGAGGATCTGTGGATGACAATTAGGGATCTGTGGATGACATTTAGGGGATCTGTGGATGACATTTAGGGGATCTGTGGATGACATTTAGGGGATCTGTGGATGACATTTAGGGGATCTGTGGATGACATTTAGGGGATCTTTGGATGACATTTAGGGGATCTGTGGATGACATTTAGGGAGATCTTTGGATGACATTTATGGGGATCTGTGGATGACACTTAGGGGATCTGTGGATAGACACTGTTATGAGAGGATCTGTGGATGACATTTAGGGGATCTGTGGATGACATTTATGGGGATCTGTGGATGACATTTAGGGGGATCTGTGGATGACAATTAGGGGGATCTGTGGATGACATTTAGGGGGATCTGTGGATGACATTTATGGGGATCTGTTAATGACACTTAGGGGGATCTGTGGATGACACTTAGGGGGATCTGTGGATGACATTTAGGGGGATCTGTGGATGACATTTAGGGGGATCTGTGGATGACATTTAGGAGGATCAGTGGATGACACTTAGGGGGATCTGTGGATGACATTTTGTTAGATCTTTTGATGACATTTAGGGGGATCTGTGTGTAAGGAAACCGAGTATATTTAAACCACATTCGGTAGTTTCCTCCCGAACCGCCCGAGCCTGGTGAATATAGCGTTCTGTTCGGCCGTTGACGTAGACGGATTCCATACGAACTGCCAATCACTTTATAAGATGATTCCCTTAATAAAGCATGTGAATCCCCAAACATCAGCCGAAGTCCAGAAGAAGGGTACAAAATGAACACGCCTTTATTAACACACATAGGCTTTTATGCAAGTCCCCATGCAAGGGGCATCCCACAGGGAGGGACACAGTATAGCCAATCAAGTACAATGGAAACATAAAACCTTCCAGCATAAACATACAATTCCCTCTCCTAGTCCTGGAGATAATCAAGCCTGATAAAGTAACCACTTGATTATCTCTAGGCAGAAAAGTCACAGTTCTCCCCAATATCTGGAACACCCCTTTATACATGAGGTATCCCCACAAATCATATGTCCCCTGATAGCCCCGATATGGGTGATCAACATATTCAAATTTCACCCAGATCGGTTCAGGGGTTATCAAAGAACATGAAAGTCTTCTGTGACCGGTTCACCCTGGGTGGGCTGCCCAAAATAGCTCCATAAGTCTGGGTGTTTTTGCCGGTCACTTTAGAAAAAGGGGATTTCTTCACACTGTGGATGACATTTAGGGAGATCTTTTGGATACATTTATGTGGATCTGTGGATGACACTTAGGGGGATCTGTGGATGACATTTAGGGGGATCTGTAGATGACAATTAGGGGGACCTGTAGATGACAATTAGGTGGACCTGTGGATGATAATTAGGGGGATCTGTGGATGACACTGATGGGGATCTGTGGATGACTTTTATGGGGATCTGTGGATGACACTGATGGGGATCTGTGGATGACAATTAGGGGGATCTGTGGATGACATTTAGCGGGATCTGTGGATGACAATTAGGGGGACCTGTGGATGATAATTAGGGGGACCTGTGGATGACATTTAGGGGGATCTGTGGATGACACTGATGGGGATCTGTGGATGACTTTTATAGGGATCTGTGGATGACACTGATGGGGATCTGTGGATGACTTTTATGGGGATCTGTGGATGACACTAGATGAGGATCTGTGGATGACAATTAGAGAGACCTGTGGATGACATTTAGCGAGATCTGTGGATGACATTTAGAGGGATCTGTGGATGACAATTAGGGGGATCTGTGGATGACATTTAGTGGGATCTGTGGATGACAATTAGGGGGACCTGTGGATGACAATTAGGGGGACCTGTGGATGACATTTAGCGGGATCTGTGGATGACACTGATGGGGATCTGTGGATGACTTTTATAGCGATCTGTGGATGACTTTTATGGGGATCTGTGGATGACATTTTGCGGGATCTTTGGATGACATTTAGGGGGAACTGTGGATAAGATTTAGGGGGATCTGTGGATGACATTTAGGGGGATCTGTGGATGACATTTAGGGGGATCTGTGGATGACATTTAGCAGGATCTGTGGATGGCATTTAGGGGGATCTGTGGATGACATTTAGGGGGATCTGTGGATGAGCCTGATGGGCACGCGCGGACTTCTTGGATCGGCTTCTTCAAGCGAAGTGCGCATGCGCCTGTGTGCACGCGCAATATCTTACAGCAGGAGGAGGGGGAGGGAGGAGGGAGAGGCGGCACAGAAGAGTAGGAGGCGGCGCTGGGCACGAACGGCGTTGGGTGCGGCAGTGCACCCTGCATCCCTGGACCTCCCCTTGGGCACCTTATTTATTTTATAGACAGGTTAGTAAAACCTGTTTTTGGGCTAAATATAGGTACTGATCGCTTTGATGAGCACACATTTGGACTCCTGATGAGACCCTGAGTGTCAGCATATGTTTAGCTGACAGGGGTCAAACCTGGGGACAGAATCCCTTTAAGATAAGTTTGGGGGGGAGCATCTGTAGGGAGAGTCCTGGTTCTTCTTCTTCCTTGTAGGAATTAGGGAGGCCATTGTGCTCCTGGCAACTTTCTGTGCAGCAGAAATGTTTTTGTCCCTCCCTCCACATCGCTTGTTTTTTGCTATGATCTGCATTCTCAGCTGTGAGAGCTTATATAGACAGGACCAAGTCATGTCCAATCAGCTGAATTTACCTCTGGTGACTCTCATCGAGGTGTAGGACATCTAGGGGATGATCCAGAAAAATGGAGGCCCCAGAACGAAATGTCAAGTTTCAGAGCAAAGGGGGTGAAGACTTACGTCCAGATGAAAGGGCCTGAAGACTTATGTTCTGGTGAAAAGGGGCTGAAGACTTATGTCCTGAGTAAAGGGGCTGAAGACTGACGTCCAGATGAAAGGGGCTGAAGACTTTGGATACAGCAGACACTCAGGAGATTTCTGGATACGTCGGACACTGGGGAGATTTTCGGATACGTCGGACACTGGGGAGATTTTAGGATATGTCAGACACTGGGGAGATTTTAGGATATGTCAGACACTGGGGAGATTTTCGGATACGTCGGACACTGTGGAGATTTTAGGATATGTCAGACACTGGGGAGATTTTCGGATACGTCGGACACTGAGGGAGATTTTCGGATACGTCGGACACTGTGGAGATTTTCGGATACGTCGGACACTGGGGAGATTTTGGATACGTCGGACACTGGGGAGATTTTCGGATACGTCGGACACTGGGGAGAATTTCGGATGCGTCGGACACTGGGGAGATTTTTAGATACGTCAGACACTGTGGAGATATTAGGATACATCAGACACTGGGGAGATTTTAGGATACGTCGGACACTGAGGGAGATTTTCGGATACGTCTGACACTGAGGGAGATTTTCGGATACGTCGGACACTGAGGGAGATTTTCGGATACGTTGGACACTGGGGAGAATTTCGGATACGTCGGACACTGGGGAGATTTTCGGATACGTTGGACACTGGGGAGAATTTCGGATACGTCGGACACTGGGGAGATTTTCGGATACGTCGGAAGGCCTCTTTAACCATAGAGTTCTCAGTCTAAAGGATTGTGGGTTATGGGTTTGTTGGATCTGTAGATCCAGGGACGAGCATTTATTGTGGCCTCAGAAATGACAAGAAATGGCGCCTTGTCTGAGAATGACTCTACATCTTAAAGGAACGGTTCACGGAAGGAGGGCTAGGCCTGGGTACACAACAAAGGATTTAATGTATAGTCCACCTGAGAAATCCACTTCCCGGCCAGAAAAAGCCTGAAAGCTCCCGGTCCTCCTCCTGATGACTGTCCTTCGGGGGCGCTGCCCCTCTCGGTGGAGGTCCTTCCCCTCAGCTATACTTGTTAATCAGGGGCACAGCAGGAGGCCATCAGCAGGGCATTGGCGGCACTTGGCTGGTAGCAGATCTAGTTCTCCCCTCCGGTGTTATTATCCAGGCTGTGGCATACAGCCAGGGGTGTAGCTAAAGGCTCAGAGTTCAGCTTGGGCCCCCCTTCCCTCAGTGCTTTGTGTGTCTTCTTATGCGGCACAAGGGTTTTTGGGCCCCTAAGCCTCCTGGGCCCGGCGATTGCTACCTCTGCACCCCCTATAGCTACACCTATGCATACAGCACACACACAACAGGACGGAGGAGAACAGATCTGAACACACAAAGCCAACAAAATAAGGCTAAATCAAGATGAGAAATGTACGCGACGCATCGTCGCACCTCACAATGGCGTTATTCTAGACCAGAAGTCCATAGACATCTATGGGGAATCGAATACAATTAATCACACACAGTCAAGCAAAATAGGTCATGCAGAGCGCTGCAGATTTGCGGCTGGCAGCAGTGGCACATATATTATTTATTGGCCACACTGGAATAAGAGGAGCTGAGGTTCCCTGCCCCCAACTCCCACAATGGCGCCATTACATCATTAGCAATAGCAGCTACGTACCGTACCACCTCACTGTAGGGTCAGCAGCATCATGACCCTAAACTGGGCCGAGAGAATAAAGAACGAGGATGTGCAATCGAAAACCCCAAACTGCCTGCGCCATCAGTGAATATGGTGAAGATAGTGAGGATGATGAGGGTGGCGTGTATGGCAGGAATGGTGAGGTTGGTGAAGATGGCCAGGGTTGTAAGAATGATGGAGATAGCAAGAATGGTGAGGATGACAAGACAGGAAGGGATAGCAAGCATGATAAAGATGGCCAAGATGGTAAGGACAATGAAGATCCAAAAGATCAGTGATGCTGAGTACGGCAAGAATGGTGAGGTCAATGAGGAGATGGTCAAGATCCAAAAGATGATGAAGATGGCGGCAATTGGTGTGGATGGTAAGTATGAGGAGGATGGGGACCAGTCAGTGATCTACACAGAAGCGATCTGCTAACCAGGACCTATCTCCAGTGGTGAGCGGCAGCCGGTCCTGTTCTCCTCATCACTTGTTGTTTTGCTGCTGCCATTGTGACCTATGACAAGGGACCTGGTCAGCAAACTGAACCCAACATGTTCCGGCACAGACTTAACTGAGGAAAGCTTTGGTCTATGAAGGTTGCATGATCCAGGTTGTAGTAGGGTCAACGGCAAAATATGCCACTATTGTATGGATCCTGAAACAATAATCTCCAGATTCTTCACATTTCTGACTCTTAATAACTTCATTCCAGTGTCAGAAGGGGCTGACCTGCAATGTGGAAAGGCACGGATTAGGAATAAAGTCCAACATCAAAGGATTCCTCCAAGTCTGTTCCTGTCAGGAGAATGCCCCAGGATTTGTCCTGCCACGGGGGAACTTCCTGCAATAAAAACGATCAAACTTGGCTCTCCCTGCCAGATCTCTGACCATACTGTTTAAAGTGGACCTCTCACCTGCAAATCACGTATTAAACTGCAAACATTACCTGAGAGGGGCCACCAGCGTCTTCCTAATGGTGGTTTTCTTTCCTCCGTCTGTGGTTCTAAAATTGAAAAAAAAACTGTTATAATCCTGGTTTTCCCTATCGTCAGAGTCAGCTTGAAGTCAAGGGGGCAGCGGGGTCCTTGCTTCAATTCAAACTAAGCCCGCCCGTCTCCGACTCCCTCACTCACCGCCGCCTTCCTCTCAGTGCGCATGCGCCGGTAATTTTCAATGTGCGCAAACCACCGTTAGAAAGACGCTGGAGGCCCCTATAAGGTAATGTTTGCGGTTTAATACGTGATTTGGAGGTGAGAGGAATATTTTACATAGTGACATCCAGCCCATAATTCTGCAGTTTTATAGGAATTACACTTAATTAAACACTTTGATCTGCAGATATTCCTGAAATAATGTAGGAATTGCTATGGCAACTATTGACCAGTTATTGGACTCAAATGCTCAGTCTTGTCTCTTTTTTGCTTGTTAAGGTATTAATAATATAATTTATTACAGCGCCAATCCTTCCCTGGCGCTGTACATATGATAAGCGGTCACATACATAATACAGACAACGCACACAGCACGAAGAAGACGGGTTACAGACTGGTACAAGAGAGGGCCCGGCCCGCAAGGCTTACAATCTACAGGGTATGGGAGGAGGACACAGTAGGGGAGGGTGAAGCCGGTCATGGCGGTATAGAGGCAGCGGGGTCACTGGTTGGAGGCCTACAATCTACAGGGTATGGGAGGAGGACACAGTAGGGGAGGGTGAAGCCGGACATGGCGGTATAGAGGCAGCAGGGTCACTGGTTGGAGGCCTACAATCTACATGGTATGGGAGGAGGACACAGTAGGTGAGGATGAAGCCGGACATGGCGGTATAGAGGCAGCGGGGTCACTGGTTGGAGGCCTACAATCTACAGGGTATGGGAGGAGGACACAGTAGGGGAGGGTGAAGCCGGTCATGGCGGTATAGAGGCAGCGGGGTCACTGGTTGGAGGCTTACAATCTATATGGTATGGGGGGAGGACACAGTAGGGGAGGGTGAAGCCGGACATGGCGGTATAGAGGCAGCGGGGTCACTGGTTGGAGGCCTACAATCTACAGGGTATGGGAGGAGGACACAGTAGGTGAGGGTGATGGCGGTTTAGAGGCAGCGGGGTCACTGGTTGGAGGCCTACAATCTACATGGTATGGGAGGAGGACACAGTAGGGGAGGGTGAAGCCGGTCATGGCGGTATAGAGGCAGCGGGGTCACTGGTTGGAGGCCTACAATCTACAGGGTATGGGAGGAGGACACAGTAGGGGAGGGTGAAGCCGGACATGGCGGTATAGAGGCAGCAGGGTCACTGGTTGGAGGCCTACAATCTACATGGTATGGGAGGAGGACACAGTAGGTGAGGATGAAGCCGGACATGGCGGTATAGAGGCAGCGGGGTCACTGGTTGGAGGCCTACAATCTACAGGGTATGGGAGGAGGACACAGTAGGGGAGGGTGAAGCCGGACATGGCGGTATAGAGGCAGCGGGGTCACTGGTTGGAGGCTTACAATCTACAGGGTATGGGAGGAGGACACAGTAGGGGAGGGTGAAGCCGGTCATGGCGGTATAGAGGCAGCGGGGTCACTGGTTGGAGGCCTACAATCTACATGGTATGGGAGGAGGACACAGTAGGGGAGGGTGATGGCGGTTTAGAGGCAGCGGGGTCACTGGTTGGAGGCCTACAATCTACATGGTATGGGAGGAGGACACAGTAGGTGAGGGTGAAGCCGGACATGGCGGTATAGAGGCAGCGGGGTCACTGGTTGGAGTCCTACAATCTACAGGGTATGGGTGGAGGACACAGTAGGGGAGGGTGAAGCCGGTCATGGCGGTATAGAGGCAGCGGGGTCACTGGTTGGAGGCCTACAATCTACATGGTATGGGAGGAGGACACAGTAGGGGAGGGTGAAGCCAGACATGGCGGTATAGAGGCAGCGGGGTCACTGGTTGGAGGCCTACAATCAACATGGTATGGGAGGAGGAAACAGTAGGTGAGGGTGAAGCCGGACATGGCGGTATAGAGGCAGCGGGGTCACTGGTTGGAGGCTTACAATCTACAGGGTATGGGAGGAGGACACAGTAGGTGAGGGTGAAGCCGGACATGGCGGTATAGAGGCAGCGGGGTCACTGGTTGGAGGCTTACAATCTACAGGGTATGGGAGGAGGACACAGTAGGGCAGGGTGACGCCGGACATGGCGGTATAGAGGCAGCGGTGTCACTGGTTGGAGGCTTACAATCTACAGGGTATGGGAGGACGACACAGTAGGGGAGGGTGAAGCCGGTCATGGCGGTATAGAGGCAGCGGGGTCACTGGTTGGAGGCCTACAATCTACAGGGTATGGGAGGAGGACATGGCGGTATAGAGGCAGCGGTGTCACTGGTTGGAGGCTTACAATCTACAGGGTATGGGAGGAGGACACAGTAGGGGAGGGTGAAGCCGGACATGGCGGTATAGAGGCAGCGGGGTCACTGGTTGGAGGCCTACAATCTACATGTATGGGAGGAGGACACAGTAGGGGAGGGTGAAGCCGGACATGGCGGTATAGAGGCAGCGGGGTCACTGGTTGTTGGCTTACAATCTACAGGGTATGGGAGGAGGACACAGTAGGTGAGGATGAAGCCGGACATGGCGGTATAGAGGCAGCGGTGTCACTGGTTGGAGGCTTACAATCTACAGGGTATGGGAGGAGGACACAGTAGGTGAGGATGAAGCCGGACATGGCGGTATAGAAGCAGCGGTGTCACTGGTTGGAGGCTTACAATCTACAGGGTATGGGAGGAGGACACAGTAGGGGAGGGTAAGTCCGGTCATGGCGGTATAGAGGCAGCGGGGTCACTGGTTGGAGGCTTACAATCTACAGGGTATGGGAGGAGGACACAGTAGGTGAGGGTGAAGCCGGACATGGCGGTATAGAGGCAGCGGGGTCACTGGTTGGAGGCTTACAATCTACATGATATGGGAGGAGAACACAGTAGGGGAGGGTAAGGCCGGTCACGGCGGTATAGAGGCAGTGGGGTCACTGGTTGGAGGCCTACAATCTACAGGGTATGGGAGGAGGACACAGTAGGGGAGGGTGAAGCCGGACATGGCAGTATAGAGGCAGCGGGGTCACTGGTTGGAAGCTTGCAATCTACAGGGTATGGGAGGAGGACATAGTAGGTGAGGGTGAAGCCGGTCATGGCGGTATAGAGAAAGCGGTGTCACTGGTTGGAGGCCTACAATCTACATGGTATGGGAGGAGGACACAGTAGGTGAGGGTGAAGCCGGTCATAGCGGTTTAGAGGCAGCGGGGTCACTGGTTGGAGGCTTATAATCTACATGGTATGGGAGGAGGACACAGTAGGTGAGGGTGAAGCCGGTCATGGCGGTATAGAGGCAAAGGGGTCACTGGTTGGAGGCCTACAATCTACATGGTATGGAAGGAGGACACAGTAGGGGAGGGTGATGGCGGTTTAGAGGCAGCGGAGTCATTGGTTGGAGGCCTACAATCTACAGGGTATGTGAGGAGGACACAGTAGGGGAGGGTGAAGTCCGGTCATGGCGGTATAGAGGCAGCGGGGTCACTGGTTGGAGGCCTACAATCTACAGGGTATGGGAGGAGGACACAGTAGGGGAGGGTGAAGCCGGACATGGCGGTATAGAGGCAGCGGAGTCACTGGTTGGAGGCCTACAATCTACAGGGTACGGGAGGAGGACAGAGTAGGTGAAGGTGAAGCCGGACATGGCGGTATAGAGGCAGCGGGGTCACTGGTTGGAGGCCTACAATCTACATGGTATGGGAGGAGGACACAGTAGGGGAGGGTGTCATATCTCTATGAGGATGTATATACATCACTATGAAAAAGGAAAAGGATTTAGGAAAACTAGAGGAATGGTCAAAAATCTGGCAACTAAAATTTAATGTCGATAAGTGCAAGATAATGCACCTGGGGCGTAAAAACCCAAGAGCAGAATATAAAATCAGTGATACAGTACTAACCTCAGTATCTGAGGAAAGGGATTTAGGGGTCATTATATCAGACGACCTAAAGGTGGGCAGACAATGTCATAGAGCAGCAGGTAATGCCAGCAGAATGCTTGGGTGTATAGGGAGAGGCAGTAACAGTAGAAAGAGGGAGGTGCTCGTGCCGCTCTACAGAGCACTAGGGAGACCTCATTGGGAGTATTGTGTGCAGGACTGGAGACCGGATCTGCAGAAGGACATTCAGAGAAGAGCTACTAAACTAGTACATGGATTGCAGGACAAAACTGACCAGGAAAGGGTAAAGGACCTTAACATGTATAGCTTGGAAGTAAGAAGAGACAGAGGGGATATGATAGAAACTGTTCAATACATAAAGGGAATCATCACGGTAAAAGAGGAGAGAATATTAAAAAGAAGAAAAACTGCTACAAGAGGACATAGTATTAAATTAGAGGAGCAAAGGTTTAAAAGTAACATCAGGAAGAATTACTTTACTGAGAGAGTAGTGGACGCATGGAATAGCCTTCCTGCAGAAGTGGTAGCTGCAAATACAGTGAAGGAGTTTAAGCATGCATGGGATAGGCATAAGGCCATCCTTCATATAAGATAGGGCCGGGGGCTAGTCATAGTATTCAGTATATTGGGCATAAGGCCATCCTTCATATAAGATAGGGCCGGGGGCTAGTCATAGTATTCAGTATATTGGGCATAAAGCCATCCTTCATATAAGATAGGGCCAGGGGCTATTCATAGTATTCAGTATATTGGGCATAAGGCCATCCTTCATATAAGATAGGGCCGGGGGCTAGTCATAGTATGCAGTATATTGGGCATAAGGCCGTCCTTCATATAAGATAGGGCCGGGGGCTAGTCATAGTATTCAGTATATTGGGCATAAGGCCATCCTTCACATAAAATGGGGCGGGTGTCTAGTCATAGTATTCAGTATATTGGGCATAAAGCCATCCTTCATATAAGATAGGGCCGGGGGCTATTCATAGTATTCAGTATATTGGGCATAAGGCCATCCTTCATATAAGATAGGGCCGGGGGCTATTCATAGTATTCAGTATATTGGGCATAAGGCCATCCTTCATATAAGATAGGGCCGGGGCTATTCATAGTATTCAGCATATTGGGCATAAGGCCATCCTTCATATAAGATAGGGCCGGGGGCTATTCATAGGATTCAGTATATTGGGCATAAGGCCATCCTTCATATAAGATAGGGCCGGGGCTATTCATAGTATTCAGCATATTGGGCAGACTAGATGGCCCAAATGGTTCTTATCTGCCGACACATTCTATGTTTCCATGTTTCTATGTTTCTATGAGGATATATACAGATCACTATGAGGATGTATACACATCACTATGAGGATATATACACATCACTGAGGATATATACATATCAGTATGAGGATATACACTTCACTATGAGGATATATATACATCACTATGAGGATATACACATCACTATGAGGATATACACATCACTATGAGGATATATACACATCACTATGAGGATATATACATCACTATGAGGATATACACACATCACTATGAGGATATATACACATCACTATGAGGATATATATACATCACTATGAGGATATATATAAATCACTATGAGGATATATATACATCACTATGAGGATATATATACATCACTATGAGGATATAGACATCACTATAAGGATATACACATCACTATGAGGATATACATATCACTATGAGGATATATACACATCACTATGAGGATATACACATCACTATGAGGATATACATCACTATGAGGATATACACATCACTATGAGGATATACACATCACTATGAGGATATACACACATCACTATAAGGATATACACATCACTATGAGGATATACACATCACTGTGAGGATATACACATCACTATGAGGATATACACATCACTATGAGGATATACACACATCACTATGAGGATATATATACATCACTATGAGGATATATATACATCACTATGAGGATATACACATCACTATGAGGATATACACATCAGTATGAGGATATATACATCACTACGAGAATATACACATCACTATGAGGATATATACACATCACTATGAGGATATACACATCACTATGAGGATATATGTACATCACTATGAGGGTATACACATCACTGTGAGGATATATACACATCACTATGAGGATATATACATCACTATGAGGGTATACACATCACTATGAGGATATACACATCACTATGAGGATATACACATCAGTATGAGGATATACACTTCACTATGAGGATATATACACATCACTATGAGGATATATATACACACATCACTATGAGGATATACACATCACTATGAGGATATACACATCACTATGAGGATATATTCACATCTCTATGAGGATATACACATCACTATGAGGATATATATACATCACTATGAGGATATATATACATCACTATGAGGATATACACATCACTATGAGGATATACACATCAGTATGAGGATATATACATCACTACGAGAATATACACATCACTATGAGGATATATACACATCACTATGAGGATATACACATCACTATGAGGATATATACATCACTATGAGGGTATACACATCACTATGAGGATATATACACATCACTATGAGGATATATACACATTACTATGAGGATATACACATCACTGTGAGGATATAGACATCACTATGAGGATATACACATCAGTATGAGGATATACACTTCACTATGAGGATATATACACATCACTATGAGGATATATATACACACATCACTATGAGGATATACACATCACTATGAGGATATACACATCACTATGAGGATATATTTACATCTCTATGAGGATATACACTTCACTATGAGGATATATACACATCACTATGAGGATATATACACATCAGTATGAGGATATATACATCACTACGAGGATATACATATCACTATGAGGATATACACATCACTATGAGGATATACACTTTACTATGAGGATATATACACATCACTATGAGGATATACACATCACTATGAGGATATATACACATCACCATGAGGATATACACTTTACTATGAGGATATATACACATCACTATGAGGATATACACACATCACTATGAGGATATATACATCACTATGAGGATATACACATCACTATGAGGATATACACACATCACTATGAGGATATATACACATCACTATGAGGATATATACACATCACTATGAGGATATACACTTCACTATGAGGATATACACTTTACTATGAGGATATATACATCACTATGAGGATATAGACATCACTATGAGGATATACACATCACTATGAGGATATACACATCACTATGAGGATATACACATCACTATGAGGATATACACATCACTATGAGGATATATGTACATATCACTATGAGGATATATATACATATCACTATGAGGATATACACATCACTATGAGGATATATACACATCACTATGAGGATATATACATCACTATGAGGATATATACACATTACTATGAGGATATACACTTCACTATGAGGATATATATACATATCACTATGAGGATATATATACATATCACTATGAGGATATATACATCACTACGAGGATATACACATCACTATGAGGATATATACACATCACTATGAGGATATATACACATCACTATGAGGATGTACATATCACTATGAGGATATATATACATCACTATGAGGATATATACACATCACTATGAGGATATATACACATCACTATGAGGATATATACATCACTATGAGGATATATACACATCACTATGAGGATATATACACATCACTATGAGGATGTACATATCACTATGAGGATATACACATCACTATGAGGATATACACATCACTATGAGGCTATATACACATCACTATGAGAATATACATATCACTATGAGGATATATATACATATCACTATGAGGATATATACACATCACTATGAGGATATATACACATCACTATGAGGATATATATACATATCACTATGAGGATATATACATCACTACGAGGATATATATACATCACTATGAGGATATATACATCACTATGAGGATATATACATCACTATGAGGATATATACACATCACTATGAGGATATATACATCACTATGAGGATATATACACATCACTATGAGAATATACATATCACTATGAGGATTGTGGTAAGGTGCAAGGTGTCATATGTGATAGCAGGTACGTGTCACCGAGGTTGCTGGCCTCGGTGAGGTGAGAGCCGGGTTTTTGTCTGCAGCAGCTAGTGCTGTTTGACTCTGTTAGATAGCATGGCTGCAAAGCCGATCCGGGCCGGCTCTTACTGGGAGCAGCTAAAGAGTAGGGTGGGTGGCTGCTCCCCACGGTCCAGTCCGAGTTTTGGGCTGGGTATAAAACACAGCCATCAGCTGTGTCTGAGGTGATTGATTATCCTGGAGCCTGCTAACAGGGCAGAGGTCGTCGCTCCGTTCCTGGCGTCTGGACCCCAGCAAGTATTTTTTGACCTCCCAGGTGACCAAGCAGCTGACTACCCGACTGTGAAAGGTGAGATCCTGGCAAGACTGGGGGTGAATGTTTTGGTCCGGGCCCAGCGGGTGCATCAGTGGGAGTTTAACCCGGCTGAACCCGCCAGGCCACAATACTATGACTTGCTACAACGGTTGCAAAAATGGCTGCAGCCAGACATACTGACTCCCACTGCTATGCTCGACCGTCTGTTAGCCGATGTCTTCTGGAGGGCTTTGCCTTACCCTCTCCAGCACTGGATCGGCCAGGTATCGCCCACCAATGCCCTGGAGATGGTCGACCTGGTGGAGCGGTGCGAGGCCACCCGAAACCTGCAGGGGAGTCTTGCTGGGAAGGGTCAGTCAAACCCCGGAGGCCTCTGCCCCAGTTCCGACGTCCGGCGACAGAGCGGCCTGCACGGAATATACCCCCTGCGAGTCCGCCTCCCGTGGTATGCTGGAGGTGTCAGGAGCCAGGCCACATCAGGGCCGACTGTCCGCATCGGGATGAGCCGATGGAGGTGAACTACGAGTCGCCACTCCTTGTATGCACGGAAGCTGTGCGCAACTGGCACCCGTGAGGTGCAGGACCATAACCACCTGTGTCAGGTAGAGGTGGGAGATTCGCTGGCGGTGGCTCTGCTGGACTCCGGGAGTTTAGTCTCCCTGGTAAGGGCTGCCCTTGTACGGCCTGCGGAGTATACTAGCCGTAAAGTCGGGGTCCTGTGCATCCACGGAGACCTGAAAGACTACCCCACTGCACTAGTGACTTTGTCCACAGCGGCTGGTAGGTGGACCCACGAGGTGGCTGTCGCTACTAAACTCCCACACGAACTAATACTTGGGAGGGACTTCCCGGTTTTCGGCGCTGTGGCCGGCAATAAAGGTATCTGAGGGACCCGAGACAGGGGTGACCCTAGTAGAGTGGCCTGATACTGCTGGAAGGCCAGAACCCTGGGAGCCCGAGTCTGAAGGGCCGGCGGTAGGGGTGACCACTGCTCAGCGGTAGAGGAGAGACAACCCCACTGAGTGTAATGGTGGGAGACACGGAGGACTTGCCACGGGACCTGAGTTGGCAGACCTCAATGTCTCCGGGGAAAATTTTGGGACCGCACAACACCGGGACCAAACCCTAACCAGGGCCTGGGAGAATGTGCTGGAAATTGATGGTAAACCCCAGAAACCAGGGGCTGAATTAATGTTTCCACGATTTATTGTTCTACAGGATATGTTGTATCGGGTGAACCAAGTCCGAGGTGAACCTGTTGAACAGTTGGTGGTGCCCACAGCGTATCGCAAGCTTGTCATGGAGCTTGCCCACCAACATGTTCTTGGGGACACCTGGGGTGGCAGAAAACCCAGGACCGCATACTGCAGCGGTTTTATTGGCCCAGTGTGTTCAAGGAGGTAGAGAATTATTGTAAGTCCTGTCCGACCTGTCAGATAACTAGCCCCCAGCCTCATTTCCGTAGTCCTCTGGTACCTCTGCCAATTATTGAAGTACCGTTTGAGCGAATCGCTATGGATTTAATTGGGCCTGTACCAAAGTCTGCCAGGGGCCACCAACACATTCTGGTAGTTCTCGACTATGCCACTCGGTATCCGGAGGCGGTGCCTCTGCGACATACCTCAGCTAAGCTCATTGCCAAAGAGTTAATGGAGATGTTTTCCCGTGTGGGCCTGCCAAAAGAGGTTCTGACAGACCAAGGGACCCCTTTTATGTCCAAAGTAATGAGGGAACTGTGTAAATTGTTGCGTATAAAGCAAGTTACGGACGTCCGTTTACCATCCGCAAACAGACGGTCTTGTTGAGAGAGTTTAACCAAACTCTAAAAAATATGTTAAAAAGGGTGGTGTCTAGAGATGGGAAGGACTGGGACCTGCTTCTGCCCTATCTCATGTTCGCAGTGCGAGAGGTACCCCAGGCCTCTACTGGGTTCTCGCCCTTCGAACTGCTTTATGGCAGACACCCTCGGGGCCTGTTGGATATCGCCAAGGAAGCGTGGGAACAACAGCCTGCCCCCACAAAAGCGTCATTGAGTATGTCACCCAGATGCAGGAACGGATAGAAAGGGTGTTGCCGCTGGTCCGGGAGCATATGGAGGCAGCGCAACAAGCCCAGAGTAGGGTGTATAATCGTCAGGCTCGAGTGCAGGGCTTCCATCCGGGAGATCGGGTTTTGGTTCTGGTACCCACCCTTGACAGCAAGTTCCTAGCTAGGTGGCAGGGCCCTATGAGGTGATCGAGAAGGTAGGGAAGTAAATTACAAAGTACACCAGCCAGGCGGCGCAAGCCGGAGCAGGTGTACCACGTGAATTTACTTAAGCCGTGGAAAGATAGGGACACAGCCGACGACCACAGCCCCCGGCCAGGGCTTCTAGGTGAAAAGGGTCCAGCCCCACAGTTCGAGGCCTGTGAAGCAGTAACCACGGTAAAAATTGCAGACAGCCTGTCTTCCAAACAAGTTCAGGAAGTCAGGGAGTTCATCAGTCGGAACACGGATGTGTTCTCGGACCTCCCTGGCCGCACGTCTCTCATCCAACATGACATCGTCACTGAGCCTCAGGCCAAGATCCGGTTAAAACCATACCGGGTACCCGAGGCTCGGCGGCGGGCCATCGCGGAGGAAGTACAGTTAATGTTGAAGCTCGATGTCATTGAGGAGTCGAAAAGTGAGTGGGCCAGTCCCATAGTCCTGATACCCAAGCCGGATGGGACGTTGCGGTTCTGCAACGACTTTCATAAGTTAAATGAAGTATCCAAGTTTGACGCTGTATCCCATGCCCCAGTAGACGAGCTGGTTGAAAGTTTAGGACAAGCCCGTTATTTTTCTGTGCTGGACCTCACTAAAGGGTACTGGCAGGTACCCTTAACGGAGTCGGCTAAGGAAAAAACGCATTTGTTACCCCGCAGGGCCTGTATCACTACAAGGTGTTACCCTTTGGCCTGCATGGCGCCCCGCCACTTTCCAAAGGTTAATGGACATAGTGCTGCGACCACATCGTCGGTACGCCTCGGCCTACTTAGATGATGTAGTCATCCACAGCACCGACTGGGAAAGCCATTTACCCAAGGTGCAGGCGGTAGTGGATGCCCTGAGGAAAGCCGGACTGACCGCTAACCCAAAGAAGTGCTCCATAGGGTTAGAGGAGACAAAATACCTGGGATATGTGATTGGGCGGGGAGTCATCAAACCTCAGGTAACTAAGGTAGAGGCCATTCGTAACTGGCCCCGACCGGTCACCACCAGGCAGGTAAAGTCGTTCCTGGGGATTGTAGGTTACTACATGAGGTTTGTGCCCCACTTTGCCACAATAGCAGCGCCATTGACAGACCTGTTGAAGGGGCGGAAGTCTGGGAAGGTTAGCTGGAGTAAGAAGGCGGAGGAGGCTTTCTCCGCGTTGAAGTCGGCCCTGTGTGGGTCCCCGGTTTTGGTGACACCCGACTTCAACAAGGAGTTTGTCGTACAGACCGACGCCTCGGAGGTAGGCCTCGGTGCGGTGCTGTCGCAGGAGGTCAACGGGGAAGAACATCCCGTTGTCTTCCTGAGCCGTAAGCTCAGTCCCGCCGAGTCCAGATATAGTATAGTGGAGAGGGAGTGCCTGGCTATCAAGTGGGCACTCGATCTCTCCGCTACTACCTGTTAGGGAGGAGGTTCCGTCTGGTGACCGACCATTCCCCCTCAAATGGATGAGTCAGGCCAAGGAGAGGAATGCTCGGGTCACCAGGTGGTTCCTATCTCTTCAAAATTTCAAGTTCTCGGTGGAACACAGGGCAGGCCGCTTGCAGGGTAACGCAGATGCCCTGTCCCGCGTCCACTGCCTCACGTGTGTTCACCCCTCAGGGTTGAACAAAGAGGGGGTATGTGGTAAGGTGCAAGGTGTCATATGCGATGGCAGGTACGTGTCACCGAGGTTGCTGGCCTCGGTGAGGTGAGAGCCGGGTTTTTGTCTGCAGCAGCTAGTGCTGTTTGACTCTGTTAAATAGCATGGCTGCAAAGCCGATCCGGGCCGGCTCTTACTGGGAGCAGCTAAAGAGTAGGGTGGGTGGCTGCTCCCCACGGTCCAGTCCGAGTTTTGGGCTGGGTATAAAACACAGCCATCAGCTGTGTCTGAGGTGATTGATTATCCTGGAGCCTGCAAACAGGGCTGAGGAATTCTCTGTGCTGGAGGACGGAGCTCAGCAACGTGGTGTTTCCCTGCAACCTGAAGGAGGAATCGCCTGCGGCTGAGCCGACTGCTAGGTCTGAACCCGCACCTAAACCACCCAAGGTGACTGGACCCTGTGTTGGCCTGTTTTTGGTTTTGCCACATGATTTCTGTTGTGTGTGAACTGTCACCAAGAGACTGTTTTTATTTCTGGTGTGCAAGTGTGAATAAAACACTGTTTGATGCACAATCTGGACTCCTTGTTTTGCCTCTAAACTGCACCCGCACCGCTGTCTACCAGAGCGACTCCCCACAGGATATACACATCACTATGAGGATATAGACATCACTATGAGGATATATACACATCACTATGAGGATATATACACATCACTATGAGGATATATATATACATCACTATGAGGATATTCATATTACTATTAGGATATATACATCACTATGAGGATATACACATCACTATGAGGATATACACATCACTATTAGGATATATATACACATCACTATGACGATATACACATCACTATGAGGATATACATATCACTATGAGGATATATACACATCACTATGAGGATATACACATCACTATGAGTATATACACATCACTATGAGGATATATACACATCACTATGAGGATATACACATCACTATGATGATATATACACATCACTATGAGGATATATACACATCACTATGAGGATATACACACATCACTATAAGGATATACATATCACTATGAGGATATATATACACATCACTATGAGGATATACACATCACTATGAGGATATATACATCACTATGAGGATATACACATCACTATGAGGATATATACACATCACTATGAGGATATACACATCACTATGACGATATATACACATCACTATGAGGATATACATATCACTATGAGGATATATACACATCACTATGAGGATATACACATCACGATGAGGATATATACACATCACTATGAGGATATACACATCACTATGAGGATATATACATCACTATCAGGATATACATATCACTATGCGAATATATATACACATCACTATTAGGATATAACATCACTAGATATACACTCACTGAGGATATATACACATCACTATGAGGATATATACACATCACTATGAGGATATATCACATCACTATGAGGATATATACACATCACTATGAGGAT
>CM065596.1:2104488-2245027 GCA_033119425.1 Bufotes viridis
AGATCCAAGCCTGGAGCAAAGCAAAAACACTTGACGTCAAATCCGAAAAGTCGGCTTTTCCATTCCATTAATAGGCTGTTTACTGAGCTTATATGGAGGGGGGGATTGGCACGACTGCGACTGGAGACACTGCAGAGAGACTGAGGGGGGATTGGCTCTTCCAAATCCGTGGGTGTACTTCCTGGCTCCCCAACTTCAGCATATGAAGGACTGGAAGGGGGAGAGAGGTATGCCCAACATGGGCTATTGAGAGGCTTCTTGGCGGTACCAAATCTCTATGAAGCATTAGAGGCAGATAGGCTAAAACTGTTGGGTCTGGCGTTCCCTACGTTGCGTCTCTTACATAAGACTTGGTGAAAAGTGAGGGACATGCAGGACATCAAAGGCGTCACTCAGTATACTTCTATATGGGACACTCCGTGGTTGCCTCATCTGGGCTCCCTGCAGGGGATAGGGGGTCGGCGCCACAGGGGTATTATGAGAGTCCACCAACTTGTTGATAGTACCGGTCTCAAATCTTATGGGCAACTTCAGACGGAAACTGGTTTACTGTCCTCAGATTTGTATAGGTATTTGCAGCTGCGCCATGCCTTCCGGGCTGACCATGACGGCGGTATGTTGAGCACGGTACATCAGAACAAGGTCATTGCGCTTGTAGAGAAGAGGGGCTCCTCCTCTGGGGTTATCTCTCTGCTCTATCAGACCCTTCTGGACCCATTTCTGCAGGATCATCCGGTGAACAGTAGGACAAGGTGGGAGGCAGAGATGGGGCCGTTAGAGGAAA
Source organism: Bufotes viridis (assembly GCA_033119425.1). Taxonomy (NCBI): domain Eukaryota; kingdom Metazoa; phylum Chordata; class Amphibia; order Anura; family Bufonidae; genus Bufotes; species Bufotes viridis. The sequence goes on from CM065596.1 coordinate 2,105,273, forward strand.
CTCAGTGGCAGGAGATTTTGGAGAGGATCCCGCAGCTCTCTCAGCGAGGCCCACAGGTTGTCGCACTTATATCTAATCCACAGGGTTTACAGATTTCCTCAGTTTCTGGTTAATATTGGACTCCGGTTGGATTCCAAGTGCCCACGATGTGGGGGGGTGATGCGGGTATGTTACACATGCTGTGGTCCTGCTCGGCCCTGGAGGGTTTTTGGCGCACTGTGCTGCATCTCATTGATTCTCTGTATGACGTTACACTGGATGTGACCCCATTTGTCTGTGTATTGGGATATGTGGAGGATCTGCCAATCACTGAGCCCAGGAAGATAGCAGTGGCCAGAATGCTGTATATGGCTGGTAAGCTGATCGCTCAGCACTGGTTGGATGAGGGTAGTCCTAGTAGAACCAAATTCATAGCCAAGATTAATTGGCTGCTTAATCTGGAACGAGGGGTTTATAGGAAGAGGGGGGCTATGGCTAAATGTGAAAAGCTCTGGACTCCTTGGATTACTGCCCCCGGGCTGGCGTCCAGGGAACTTCAGAGATACCGTCTGGGATTAGTGTGAGGGTACTATTGCCGGCTGTACGTATCTGGCTCCGTGGTTGGCGGTCTCCTGCAGGATATATGGAGGGTCTCTGTGCTGTGCACTGTAAGGTGGGGAAGTTCTGTATATTCCTTTATAGGGAAAGGGCATGTGCCTTAGTAATTATTATGCGGTGGTCATGGGGTAGCCGAGTGTTGGAAGTTATGGAAGATGGAGGGCATCATAAAGATGGTTTGTGGGGGGAGGGTGGGTGTTGGGGATTTATGTTTGCATTATTAAAATGCTAATAAAAATTACTTAATATAAAAAAAAATCCGAAAAGTAATCAAAAATTTGATGTTGTAGAAGTCTCAGAAGAGGAAGATGAGATATCAGGCCATGGGCCTGCTGCAAACCAACTGTGAAACGGCTCCACCAGATGCTGCACCAGATGCAGGAATCTTCCCATCAGTCAGAGGGTTGAGATTGTCGCCAAATGGTCACATAATGTGGACACGAGGGCAGGGAAGTCCACAGAGGACGGGCAATAACTAGTGTTCAGGTAGTGATAGGCACATTCCAGTGGCCACGATACTGCCCCATAGATCATGTCGGTAAGGATCCATTCACGCACATCCTTTAGTAGCATTTGTTTGCAAAAAAAAAAATTCTTCACAGTTTTTAATCCATAGCTCTACAGCCAGTGAGGTTCATGGTTAGAATTAATAAAAATGTAAAAATGACTATATATACAGAGAACTGGCTTAAGACATTTTTGGGTCAGGGATATTTTTCTTGTGTTTTTCTCTGTAGCCTTTCAATATAACTTAAAGGGGTTCTCCGGGAATTAAAAAATTGAAAATACATAAATATTACTTTCTTATAAATATATTCCTTTCATTAGTTATAATGGCTCGTTTGGTCTGGGGAGCAATCAGGAGAAGTAAAATGGCCGCCGTCCTATTAGTCCACACAGAACCTGTCCTAATCACACAGGAGGACAAGTTACTTCACAGCACTGAGGTAAAGAGCTGCCTCATCCTCTGCTTGTCAGGGATTATGATCCTGAATACAGGTGATAAGATCTTCAGCTGAATCTCTGTGGGAATGGAGGTGGGGGTAATGGGCAGCAGCACTTGTATGCAGTCTCCATTACCACAGTCCGTCCTGTCTGTCCTCTCTGTAGAGATGGAGCTCATGAGGAGACATGAAGGATAGAGAGGAAGTGGGGGTAATGGGCAGCAGCTTTTGTATGCAGTCTCCATTACCACAGTCTGTCCTGTCTGTCCTCTCTGTAGAGATGGAGCTCATGAGGAGACATGAAGGATGGAGAGGCAGTGGGGGTAATGGGCAGCAGCTTTTGTATGCAGTCTCCATTACCACAGTCCGTCCTGTCTGTCCTCTCTGTAGAGATGGAGTTCATGAGTAGACATGAAGGATAGAGAGGAAGTGGGGGTAATGGGCAGCAGCTTTTGTATGCAGTCTCCATTACCACAGTCCGTCCTGTCTGTCCTCTCTGTAGAGATGGAGCTCATGAGGAGACATGAAGGATAGAGAGGAAGTGGGGGTAATGGGCAGCAGCTTTTGTATGCAGTCTCCATTACCACAGTCCGTCCTGTCTGTTCTCTCTGTAGAGATGGAGCTCATGAGGAGACATGAAGGATAGAGAGGAAGTGGGGGTAATGAGCAGCAGCACTTGTATGCAGTCTCCATTACCACAGTCCTTCCTGTCTGTCCTCTCTGTAGAGATGGAGCTCATGAGGAGACATGAAGGATGGAGAGGCAGTGGGGGTAATGGGCAGCAGCTTTTGTATGCAGTCTCCATTACCACAGTCCGTCCTGTCTGTCCTCTCTGTAGAGATGGAGCTTATGAGGAGACATGAAGGATAGAGAGGAAGTGGGGGTAATGGGCAGCATCTTTTGTATGCAGTCTCCATTACCACAGTCCGTCCTGTCTGTCCTCTCTGTAGAGATGGAGCTCATGAGGAGACATGAAGGATAGAGAAGAGGTGGGGGTAATGGGCAGCAGCTTTTGTATGCAGTCTCCATTCCCACAGTCCATCCTCTCTGTAGGACTGGAGTTCATGAGGAGACATGAAGGATAGAGAAGAGGTGGGGGTAATGGGCAGCCGCTCTTGTATGCAGTCTCCATTACCACAGTCCATCCTCTCTGTAGAGATGGAGCTCATGAGGAGACATGAAGGATAGAGAAGAGGTGGGGGTAATGGGCAGCCGCTCTTGTATGCAGTCTCCATTCCCACAGTCCATCCTCTCTGTAGAGATGGAGCTCATGAGGAGACATGAAGGATAGAGAGGAGGTGGGGGTAATGGGCAGCAGCTTTTGTATGCAGTCTCCATTCCCACAGTCCGTCCTCTCTGTAGAGATGGAGCTTATGAGGAGACATGAAGGATAGAGAGGAGGTGGGGGTAATGGGCAGCAGCTTTTGTATGCAGTCTCCATTACCACAGTCTGTCCTGTCTGTCCTCTCTGTAGAGATGGAGTTCATGAGTAGACATGAAGGATAGAGAGGAAGTGGGGGTAATGGGCAGCAGCTTTTGTATGCAGTCTCCATTACCACAGTCCGTCCTGTCTGTCCTCTCTGTAGAGATGGAGCTCATGAGGAGACATGAAGGATAGAGAAGAGGTGGGGGTAATGGGCAGCCGCTTTTTATGCAGTCTCCATTCCCACAGTCCATCCTCTCTGTAGAGATGGAGCTCATGAGGAGACATGAAGGATAGAGAGGAGGTGGGGGTAATGGGCAGCCGCTCTTGTATGCAGTCTCCATTCCCACAGTCCATCCTCTCTGTAGGACTGGAGTTCATGAGTAGACATAAAGGACAGATATGAGGTGGGGGTAATGGGCAGCAGCTCTTGTATGCAGTCTCCATTACCACAGTCCGTCCTGTCTGTCCTCTCTGTAGGACTGGAGTTCATGAGGAGACATGAAGGATAGAGAGGAGGTGGGGGTAATGGGCAGCAGCTCTTGTATGCATTACCACAGCCCCACATTAGCACAGTCTGTCCTGTCCGTCCTCTCTGTACTTCATGTCTGCTCATAAACTCCATTCATACAGAGAATCAGCTGAAGATCTTATCGGCTGTATTCAGGATCATAACCCCTGACAAGCAGAGAGGAGGATGAGGCAGCTCTTTACCTCAGTGTTGTGAAGACACTTGTCCTCCTGTGTGATTAGGACAGGTTCTGTGTGTACTAATAGGACGGCGGCCATTTTATTTCCCCTAATGATTGCTCCCCAGACTAAACAAGCCATTATAACTAATGAAAGGTATTTGGGAATATATTTATAATAAAGTAATATTTAAGTATTTTCATTTTCTTTAATCCTGAAGAACCCCTTTAATCCTGAAAACAATGGCAGCATAAAATTGTTTCCTTTGTCCTGGCAGAAAGTAACCCAGCCTGAAATACACTGCCTTGTACAGAAGTGTGAACATGGCCTAAAGTGTAGACACTGAAAGGGGTTCTCTAAGATTTTTGTCCTCAGGATAGGTCATTAACATGAGATCAGCGGGGCCTTAGTCCTGATACCCTCACTTATCAGCTGTTTGAAGAGGCCAAGGCACTCTGTGAATGCTTAGGCCTCTTCCTAGGCCATGTGACATTACCGTACATCGGTGACATAGCCAAGTCCCAGCTCAGTCCTATTCATGTAAATGATGTTGAGCTGCCATACCAAAAACTGCCACTATGCAATGGACAGCGCTGCACTTGGTACGCAGCGAGGCCACAGAGCTCACCCTATATAGGCTCACATAAAATCAAAGGGGGGTGGGTTTCTTCATGATATCTCCGCTCTTATCAATCACAGACAGTTACTGTTATCTCTCTCCCTGTAGTGACTCCAGTAACCCCAAGAAGGGCAGATACAGGAACCGGTGGCGTACTAAAGGGGGGCGTGGGGGTGGTCCTCCCCGGGTGCCGGCTCCCAGGGGGGTGTCAGAAGCAATGAGCGCTTCCATCAATACAGACAGAGTCGCTTATTGCTGGAGCGCAGGGAGCTGAGTCCTGTCACTCACCGCTCAGCTCCACGCGCTCCTCCACTCCTTCAGGCCAGCGGCGCACAGAATGGTGAATCAGGAAGACTTCTCCCCTCCACCATTTAGGCTGCAGATACAGATTTCTCTGCTGGCCTGTGTGGGCGGAGCCTTCAGTCCAGAAATCTGCATAAGCTCCACCCACACTGTGCTGCAGAGCGATCTGTGCCTGCAGGGGAAAAAGGTATGTGAGCTTCAGGAACGGGACAAGGTGAGTAGTTACTGTGTTTTTTTTTTTAATACAGAAGGGGCACAGAGGTCTTTATTACTATGGAGGGGGCACAGAGGGCATTTCTACTATGGAGGGGGCACAGAGAGCTTTATTACTATGGAGGGGGCACAGAGGACTTTATTACTATGGAGGGGGCACAGAGGACGTTATTACTATGAAGGGGGCACAGAGGTCTTTATTACTATGGAGGAGGCACAGAGGTCTTTATTACTATGGAGGGGGCACAGAGGACTGTATTACTATGGAGGGGGCACAGAGGACTTTATTACTATGGAGGGGGCACAGAGGTCTTTATTACTATGGAGGGGGCACGCGGTCTTTATTACTATGAAGGGGGCAAAGAGGACTTTATTACTATGGAGGGGGCACAGAGGACTTTATTACTATGGAGGGGGCACAGAGGTCTTTATTACTATGGAGGGGGCACAGAGGTCTTTATTACTATGGAGGGGGCACAGAGGACTTTATTACTATGGAGGGGGCACAGAGGACTTTATTACTATGGAGGGGGCACAGAGGACTTTATTACTATGGAGGGGGCACAGAGGACTTTATTACTATGGAGGGGGCACAGAGGACTGTATTACTATGGAGGGGGCACAGAGGACTTTATTACTATGGAGGGGGCACAGAGGACTTTATTACTATGGAGGGGGCACAGAGGTCTTTATTACTATGGAGGGGGCACAGAGGACTTTATTACTATGGAGGGGCACAGAGGTCTTTATTAATATGGAGGGGGCACAGAGGTCTTTATTACTATGGAGGGGGCACAGAGGTCTTTATTACTATGGAGGGGCACAGAGGTCTTTATTACTATGGAGGGGGCACAGAGGTCTTTATTACTATGGAGGGGCACAGAGGACTTTATTACTATGGAGGGGCACAGAGGTCTTTATTACTATGGAGGGGGCAAAAAGGACTTTATTACTATGGAGGGGGCACAGAGGAATGTATTACTATGGAGGGGGCACAGAGGTCTTTATTACTATGGAGGGGGCACAGAGGTCTTTATTACTATGGAGGGGGGCACAAAGGACTTTATTACTATAGAGGGGGCACAGAGGACTTTATTACTATGGAGGGGCAAAGAGGGCATTACTAATGTGAAGGGGGCACAATGGGCATTTCTACTATGGAGGGGGCACAGAGCCAGAGGGCAATACTACAACAAAGGGGGCACAAAGGGCAATACTGCTCTCAGGGGGTACCATTTTTCTTAAAAAGGGGGGGGGGGGGGCTTGGGTGTCAGAGAAAGTACCCACCCCGGGTGCCAAACACCCTAGGAGCGCCACTGAAAGGAACTTTCCTTTTTGCTATCATCCCTCTAAGCAATCTCTGTTACTTTTATCTCTCCATATGCAACGGGCTGCCCCCCAGGGCCCATATTGCTTAATAACTTTGTTTTCCTTCTTTAGGCTGCGCTACATTCTGCTTAAGTCTGGTTTCTGTACTTCTGATCTGTTCTGGTGTCCTTTGAGCTTAGGGTGCTCTGGCTGGCATGGGCACACCTAAGCGTGGTCCTGCTCACACACCTCCTGTCTAGCTTAGAACTAGAACTAACTGAAAACTCCTGCCCCACCCTTCTGGAAGGAAGCAAGTCTGGCCCACTTCTGCTCAAAGGGAGAAGAATGGAGCGTTTCATTCTCTCTAACTATAGCTCTGCCATTTGCACTGCACCTGCTGGTGATCCGGTCACATTACGTGTAATAAACAGTTACATAACAAGATTAGGAATGCATAGCGTAAAGGACTTAGACAGAAACACATAAGATGGCATTTAGGTTTGATCATTGAAGATAGTAGCAGGGTGTAGGAGTGGTAACACCACTCCGGGGTGTTACACATACAGCACCCAGTGACCCCAGAAGAATACACAAACCTTTATATCATGATATCATCCCTCACCAATCACAGGCTGTTCCTGTACAGCCTCCAGTGTCCCAGAAGGGAGGGGGATGCAGGAACCTTTCTTCGTGTTATCATCCCTCACCAGTCACAGGCTGTTCCTGTTCAGCCTCCAGTGTCCCAGAAGGGAGGGGGATGCAGGAACCTTCCTTCGTGTTATCATGCCTCACCAGTCACAGGCTGTTCCTGTACAGCCTCCAGTGTCCCAGAAGGGAGGGGGATGCAGGAACCTTTCTTCGTGTTATCATCCCTCACCAATCTCAGGCTGTTCCTGTACAGCCTCCAGTGTCCCAGAAGGGAGGGGGATGCAGGAACCTTTCTTCGTGTTATCATCCCTCACCAGTCACAGGCTGTTCCTGTACAGCCTCCAGTGTCCCAGAAGGGAGGGGGATGCAGGAACCTTTCTTCGTGTTATCATCCCTCACCAATCACAGGCTGTTCCTGTACAGCCTCCAGTGTCCCAGAAGGGAGGGGATGCAGGAACCTTTCTTCGTGTTATCATCCTCACCAATCACAGGCTGTTCCTGTACAGCCTCCAGTGTCCCAGCAAGGGAGGGGGATGCAGGAATCTTTCTTCGTGTTATCATCCCTCACCAATCACAGGCTGTTCCTGTACAGCCTCCAGTGTCCCAGAAGGGAGGGGGATGCAGGAACCTTCCTTCGTGTTATCATCCCTCACCAGTCACAGGCTGTTCCTGTACAGCCTCCAGTGTCCCAGAAGGGAGGGGGATGCAGGAACCTTTCTTCGTGTTATCATCCCTCACCAATCACAGGCTGTTCCTGTACAGCCTCCAGTGTCCCAGAAGGGAGGGGGGATTCAGGAATCTTTCTTCGTGTTATCATCCCTCACCAATAACAGGCTGTTCCTGTACAGCCTCCAGTGTCCCAGAAGGGAGGGGGATGCAGGAACCTTTCTTTGTGTTATCATCCCTCACCAGTCACAGGCTGTTCCTGTACAGCCTCCAGTGTCCCAGAAGGGAGGGGGGATTCAGGAATCTTTCTTCGTGTTATCATCCCTCACCAGTCACAGGCTGTTCCTGTACAGCCTCCAGTGTCCCAGAAGGGAGGGGGATGCAGGAACTTTTCTTCGTGTTATCATCCCTCACCAATCACAGGCTGTTCCTGTACAGCCTCCAGTGTCCCAGAAGGGAGGGGGATGCAGGAACCTTTCTTCGTGTTATCATCCCTCACCAATCACAGGCTGTTCCTGTACAGCCTCCAGTGTCCCAGAAGGGAGGGGGATGCAGGAACCTTTCTTCGTGTTATCATCCCTCACCAATCACAGGCTGTTCCTGTACAGCCTCCAGTGTCCCAGAAGGGAGGGGGATGCAGGAACCTTTCTTCGTGTTATCATCCCTCACCAATCACAGGCTGTTCCTGTACAGCCTCCAGTGTCCCAGAAGGGAGGGGATGCAGGAACCTTTCTTCGTGTTATCATCCCTCACCAATCACAGGCTGTTCCTGTTCAGCCTCCAGTGTCCAACAAGGGAGGGGGATGCAGGAACCATTCTTTGTGTTATCATCCCTCACCAGTCACAGGCTGTTCCTGTACAGCCTCCAGTGTCCCAGAAGGGAGGGGGATGCAGGAACTTTTCTTTGTGTTATCATCCTCACCAATCTCAGGCTGTTCCTGTACAGCCTCCAGTGTCCCAGAAGGGAGGGGATGCAGGAACCTTCCTTCGTGTTATCATCCCTCACCAATCTCAGGCTGTTCCTGTTCAGCCTCCAGTGTCCCAGAAGGGAGGGGGATGCAGGAACCTTTCTTCGTGTTATCATCCCTCACCAGTCACAGGCTGTTCCTGTACAGCCTCCAGTGTCCCAGAAGGGAGGGGATGCAGGAACCTTTCTTCGTGTTATCATCCCTCACCAATCACAGGCTGTTCCTGTACAGCCTCCAGTGTCCCAGAAGGGAGGGGGATGCAGGAACCTTCCTTCGTGTTATCATCCCTCACCAATCTCAGGCTGTTCCTGTTCAGCCTCCAGTGTCCCAGAAGGGAGGGGGATGCAGGAACCTTCTTTCATGTTATCATCCTTCACCAGTCACAGCCTGTTCCTGTTCAGCCTCCAGTGTCCCAGAAGGGAGGGGAATGCAGTAACCTTTCTTTGTGTTATCATCCCTCACCAGTCACAGGCTGTTCCTGTTCAGCCTCCAGTGTCCCAGAAGGGAGGGGGATGCAGGAACCTTTCTTTGTGTTATCATCCCTCACCAGTCACAGCCTGTTCCTGTTCAGCCTCCAGTGTCCCAGAAGGGAGGGGGATGCAGGAACCTTTCTTTGTGTTATCATCCCTCACCAGTCACAGGCTGTTCCTGTACAGCCTCCAGTGTCCCAGAAGGGAGGGGGATGCAGGAACCTTTCTTCGTGTTATCATCCCTCACCAATCACAGGCTGTTCCTGTACAGCCTCCAGTGTCCAACAAGGGAGGGGGGATTCAGGAATCTTTCTTCGTGTTATCATCCCTCACCAATAACAGGCTGTTCCTGTACAGCCTCCAGTGTCCCAGAAGGGAGGGGGATGCAGGAACTTTTCTTCGTGTTATCATCCCTCACCAATCACAGGCTGTTCCTGTACAGCCTCCAGTGTCCCAGAAGGGAGGGGGGATTCAGGAATCTTTCTTCGTGTTATCATCCCTCACCAATCACAGGCTGTTCCTGTACAGCCTCCAGTGTCCCAGAAGGGAGGGGGATGCAGGAACCTTTCTTCGTGTTATCATCCCTCACCAATCTTAGGCTGTTCCTGTACAGCCTCCAGTGTCCCAGAAGGGAGGGGGATGCAGGAACCTTTCTTCGTGTTATCATCCCTCACCAATCTTAGGCTGTTCCTGTACAGCCTCCAGTGTCCAACAAGGGAGGGGGGATGCAGGAACCTTTCTTCGTGTTATCATCCCTCACCAATCACAGGCTGTTCCTGTTCAGCCTCCAGTGTCCCAGAAGGGAGGGGGATGCAGGAACCTTTCTTCGTGTTATCATCCCTCACCAGTCACAGGCTGTTCCTGTACAGCCTCCAGTGTCCTAGAAGGGAGGGGGATGCAGGAACCTTCCTTCGTGTTATCATCCCTCACCAATCTCAGGCTGTTCCTGTTCAGCCTCCAGTGTCCTAGAAGGGAGGGGGATGCAGGAACCTTCCTTCGTGTTATCATCCCTCACCAATTTCAGGCTGTTCCTGTTCAGCCTCCAGTGTCCCAGAAGGGAGGGGGGGTGCAGGAACCTTTCTTCGTGTTATCATCCCTTACCAGTCACAGGCTGTTCCTGTTCAGCCTCCAGTGTCCCAGAAGGGAGGGGGATGCAGGAACCTTTCTTTGTGTTATCATCCCTCACCAATTTCAGGCTGTTCCTGTACAGCCTCCAGTGCCCCAGAAGGGAGGGGGATGCAGGAACCTTCCTTCGTGTTATCATCCCTTACCAATCTCAGGCTGTTCCTGTTCAGCCTCCAGTGTCCCAGAAGGGAGGGGGATGCAGGAACCTTCTTTCATGTTATCATCCTTCACCAGTCACAGCCTGTTCCTGTACAGCCTCCAGTGTCCCAGAAGGGAGGGGGATGCAGGAACCTTTCTTCGTGTTATCATCCCTCACCAATCACAGGCTGTTCCTGTTCAGCCCCCAGTGTCCCAGAAGGGAGGGGAATGCAGTAACCTTTCTTTGTGTTATCATCCCTCACCAGTCACAGGCTGTTCCTGTTCAGCCTCCAGTGTCCCAGAAGGGAGGGGGATGCAGGAACCTTTCTTCGTGTTATCATCCCTCACCAATCACAGGCTGTTCCTGTTCAGCCCCCAGTGTCCCAGAAGGGAGGGGAATGCAGTAACCTTTCTTTGTGTTTTCTTCCCTCACCAATCACAGGCTGTTCCTGTACAGCCTCCAGTGTCCCAGAAGGGAGGGGGATGCAGGAACCTTTCTTCGTGTTATCATCCCTCACCAATCTCAGGCTGTTCCTGTTCAGCCTCCAGTGTCCCAGAAGGGAGGGGGATGCAGGAACCTTCCTTCGTGTTATCATCCCTCACCAATCTCAGGCTGTTCCTGTACAGCCTCCAGTGTCCCAGAAGGGAGGGGATGCAGGAACCATTCTTTCGTGTTATCATCCTCACCAATCACAGGCTGTTCCTGTACAGCCTCCAGTGTCCCAGAAGGGAGGGGATGCAGGAACCTTTCTTCGTGTTATCATCCCTCACCAATCTCAGGCTGTTCCTGTTCAGCCTCCAGTGTCCCAGAAGGGAGGGGGATGCAGGAACCTTCCTTCGTGTTATCATCCCTCACCAATCTCAGGCTGTTCCTGTTCAGCCTCCAGTGTCCCAGAAGGGAGGGGATGCAGGAACCTTCCTTCGTGTTATCATCCTTCACCAATCTCAGGCTGTTCCTGTTCAGCCTCCAGTGTTCCAGAAGGGAGGGGGATGCAGGAACCTTCCTTCGTGTTATCATCCCTCACCAATCTCAGGCTGTTCCTGTTCAGCCTCCAGTGTCCCAGAAGGGAGGGGGATGCAGGAACCTTTCTTTGTGTTATCATCCCTCACCAATCTCAGGCTGTTCCTGTACAGCCTCCAGTGTCCCAGAAGGGAGGGGGGGTGCAGGAACCTTCCTTCGTGTTATCATCCCTCACCAATCACAGGCTGTTCCTGTACAGCCTCCAGTGTCCCAGAAGGGAGGGGGATGCAGGAACCTTTCTTCGTGTTATCATCCCTCACCAATCTCAGGCTGTTCCTGTTCAGCCTCCAGTGTCCCAGAAGGGAGGGGGGATGCAGGAACCTTTCTTCGTGTTATCATCCCTCACCAATCTCAGGCTGTTCCTGTGCAGTATTTAGAGAAGTTGAGCAATTGCTTGTCTAGTAGAGACATGAACCCAGTCAGGTCACTTGTCGACTCCATGACTTGGATGTTTGCTGGCATCTGATTACTGGAGATCTCTTCAGTGATGCTGATTTTGTGAAGGTGTGTACTTGGACATAAATGTAAATAAAGTATGAGCCCTGCACACCTTGGGCTTTCAGTATTTCTCAGGGGTGGTATGTCTAAGGCTCTGCTCAGGGCAGATGTTTAGCCACAAACATGAAGTTTTATGCATTTTGTTTATATAAACCATTGCAAAATTGTATGAAAGCTCCAAGAGTGTAAAGTGCTGGCTGGTATATTCACACACAAGGTGTCTACTTTCAGAAAATGTCTGGGTATGTTGGATCAGTGTTCCTCAACTCTGGTCCTCATGTTTTCAGGATTTCCTTAGTATTGAGCAGGTGATATCATTAGTGTCAGTGCATCGGGACTGACCTCAGGTATTCATTCTGTGGGATATCCTCAAATCCTGACCGAGAGGTGGGCCCTGAGTACTGGAGTTGAGGAACACTCTATTAGGTGGTTTTATTTTCTAAGGCAGCTTTCATTAATATAAAGATTGCCCACAAAAAGCAAGCAATTAAAGGTTTGACGAGAATCCCCATTTTTTTACATTGTGTCATATTAGTTTCAATATTTTGTGCTAATTTTATAATGTGCCTTTGTAGGGGTGTTATTCTGTTTCTCTGATTTGGAGCTCCATGTCCCATTTCACTTTACACAGCCATAGAGTTCCACCAAAGCATTATACTCACCTGTAACCACCACTGAGGGGCGCTCAATGAATACAGATTGATCATGAAAGTCAATGTATAAACAATATACGGCGAGCGTCCCCTTCTTTACTGTGAGTGCTGTGAATCTGTGGAATAGACACCTTCGGACGTGGTCAAAGCAGAAACACGGACGGGTTTATAAAAGGCTTCTTGACCGTAAGAGCTGTGAATCTGTGGAATAGACACCTCAGTAGTGATGAGCGAACATGCTTGGCCGAGTACCACGTGTGCTTGAGCGAAATGCTCAAGTCTCCTCCCCGCACGTTTGGCGCCTCCTAAGCAGCCAATCAACGTGCAGGTAAATAATGCCCTTCAGTGTAATGCCGTAGCCATGTTAGCTACTGGCATCACACTGATTGGCTGGCCGGAACGTGGCATCAGGTGCAATATAGCACCCGGTGACAAGTGTTTGGCTCAGTCAGTGTCAGGGAGAGCAGAGCGTAGGCAGCGAAAGATAGTGTGTGAAGCGAAATTTAACATTTTTTATTAGGGTTTTATTAGAAACAAGATTTGCAAAGACATAAAAGTCCTTTTAAGGATTACTGTGTGTGTTTGACAGCAGCAAGATATTTTCTTTAATTCCTATTAGTGACATATACTGTACATCATCCACAGACTGTGTATTTTTGCGTAAATACAACTAATCAGCGCCACATTTATTGTCAATAGTGTGTGCGTTTAATCCACATCCGTGACATATACTGTACTCCATCCGCAAACTCTGGTTCTGGGGAAATGTAACACATTTTTGCCACATCTAGTCTCCATAGTGTGTGCCTCTCCGTGTCAAATTCTGTACCACATGTGAAACCAGTGTATTTTGGGGAAATGTACATTATTTGTGCAACATCTAGTGTGTGTGCATTTCATCTCACTGACATATACTGTACTTTACCTGCAGACGGTGTGTGTGCTGCTCTGTGACATTATCAGGGCTTCATCTCCTGTGTAACGTGTGCTCATCCCAAATACCTGTTTTAATTTATTGCCGGATACACTTACAAATCCTGCGCTACTGTACGTGTGACATACTTTTAAGCATATATAACATTTAATATGAAGAATGCAGCCAGTAAGGTTACGTGCAAGTGGGCGTGATGCTGATGGTGCACGCAGAGGCCGTGGCCCTGGGCACAATGAAACTGAGTAATAGAACGTAGCTGAGGGCCTACAGGTGCGCCAACCCTCTAACACAGTGAAGGCCAACCTTTTAGGCCTCTTTCACACTTGCGTTCTGAGGAACCGGCAGGCACTTCCGTCCCGCCGGATCCGTCAGAACGCAAGTCGCCTGAAAGCAGTGTACTTACCTGCGCTGCGGCCGCCGGGTGCTCCTTCATGACGTCACAGGTCCCTGTGGCGCATAGATCAATTCAGTAGCGTCCTGGCTGCCATGGTAACCGATCGGAGCCCCAGCTTACACTGGGGCCTCAATCAGAACTGCTGCTGCGCATGCGCAGAGCTAAACATCGGATCCCGCGATGCGCCGAAACGACGTTTAGCTTAGTTCCGGATCCGGATTAATGCACTTCAATGGGCATTAATTCTGGATCCGGCGTTACAGCATGTCTTCCGGATTTTTGGACGGAGACAAATCCGCAGCATGCCAAAAAATGTTTACATACTGAACGGAAGATCCTGGTGCATCCTGAACGGATTTCTCTCCATTTAGAATGTATTGGGATAATCCTGATCAGTATCTTTCCGTCCTAGAGCCGCTAGGACGGAACTCTAGGACGAAAGCAAAAAAGGATATGTGAAAGGGGCCTTAGAGACTGAGTGCCGAAACTGCAACCCAAAACCCACTTATTTATCGGAAAGTGCCCACACGGTCATTTACCCTGAATACCACAGTCCAATATAGTATATCTTCCATGTTCCTTATCATTTAGCTACAGCTGTAGAGCGCCAGTTCCTGCCACGTGTCCAGCTGGGACACCCAGTAGTTGTAAGACACACAGGGATCACTGAGGACGCTGACACGGTCTGCTGTGGACTCATTCACCATCTTCCAATTTTTTTTTTCCATCCTTGTGACACTAAGCCGCGCATCAGGGCGAGGGTGCTGGCGGGGTGTCATGAAACTGTCCCAGGCCTTGGAGAGTGTTGTCCTGCCTCTGTTGGAACTGCTGTGTGTTCCCCTCGTCTCCCCTCCTCGGTTTCCCAAGGAACTACGTACTCTGCCGCCAGCGTTGTCAGATGGAAATTTATGGAGCACTTTTTCCACAAGAACCTTCTGGTATTGCTCCATTTTGCTCGTCTTCTCCACCACAGGAATGAGAGACGAGAAGTTCTCTTTGTAGCGGGGGTTGAAAAGGGTGAACTGAACAACCAGTAATCGCTGTTGTGCAAAATGTGTAGAATGTGAGGGTCACAGGAAAGGCAGCAAACCATAAAGTCAGCCATGTGTGTCAGAGTCCCAACAGACAAGACTTTGCTGTCCTCATCAGGAGGATGACTCTCAATCTCCTTATCCTCTTCCTCCTCTCCTGCCCATCTATGCTGAACAGATGGAATAAACCTGCTATGGTTACTATCCTCTGTAGCGGAGGCAACCGTCTCTTGCTCCTCCTCCTCCTCATCCAATTCACACTGACAAGACGAGCTGAGGGTGGTCTGGCTATCACCCTGTGTAATGTCTTGCCCCTAGTTCCACCTCTTCCACATGTAAAGCGTCCGCCTTCATTCTTAGCAGCCAGTGTTTCAGTAGACACAGAAGTGGGATGGTTAGGCTGATAATAGCGCCATCGCCACTCACCATCTGTGTTTATCCCTCAAAGTTGCGTAAAACCTCACAGAGGTCAGACATACAAGACCATGTTGCAGCTGGTATTCCACTACTGCCTTCTGCTGCTCACAAAGCCTGGCCAACATGTGTAATGTGGAATGTTGCAGCCACTTATGTAGGTGGTGGCGGAAATCCTGATGGAAGTAGTGCCCACAATCCTTGGCGTCGGTAGCACCTGTGCCATCCCAGGATACGACTCGCTACCGGCCTCCAGAAGGTTCACCCAGAGTGCCATCACGGAAATGTAGCGTCTCTGGCCACCAGCACTTGTCCATGTGTCCATCGTTAAGTGGACCTTCCCAATAACTGCGTTGGTCAGGGCATGGGTGATGTTACAGGCAACATTTTCAGGCCCAGAAATTTTGAAAGGTGCGTATTTAGTGCTATGGCCTGTGGGTGGGTGGCTGGGTATTTCCGCTTACGTTCAAAGGCCTGGGGGTAAGGAAGGACATCTGTACACTGTGCTTGGTCACAGAAGTGGGTGTGCTAGCTGATGATGCTTGCGAAGGCCCAGCTGCGGGGCGGGAGTCAGAGGCCTGCATCTAGGACTAAGGATTGGCCAAGACGTAACACGGGAGGAAGAGGAGGCAGTGATGGGACCCACAGACACCAATTGTGGACCCAGGGGTTCGGTCCACCTATTAGGGTGCTTTGATGCCATGTGGCGGATCATGCCTGTGGTGGTGAGGTTGCTAGTGTTCACGCCCCTACTCATTTTGCCTCCCGTGTACTGTCTTCCCCCATTATGTTCCCGGGTTTTTATTGTTATGGTTTGGGTTAGAGTTTATGAATAGGATGTAAGATATGTTATGGTTATTTATGAGTTCTTAGTTTGGTATGGCACAGTTACAGTTTGCAAATTACAATTCTTTTATTGTCTGCACTTTCCTCAAAAAAGCGCCAGACTGCGGAACACCTACCCCTTGGCAAGGGAGATTTCCGTGAGGGGGAACAGTCGCGTGCCTGTTTGGTGTGGCCCGCCTTCTCCCTTTTGCCACCCCACAGCCTCTTCCAGCCTGTTGCGGTTCTATGGATGCCTCCCCCTCTGTCCTGCTGTTCTCGCTTAGCTTGACACCTGTCCAGGTTGGGTCAGTGATGTCATCGTCCCCCATCTCCTCTTCCACTTCCTTACCTCGGGTCATCCTCCTGACTTGTGTTGACCTAACAAGACCCTCACTCATTGTCAACTGTGTCTCATCCGCATCATCCACCCCATGAAACACTAATTGCCATTCTCCACCATCATCTTCTTCTGACTGTGGATGCTAAAGAGTTTGGGGATCCGTGCACAAGATGTCCCTCTTCAGGGAGGGTCAGCTCACCTACAGGCCCTCATCTACAATATTTTACAGGGTCAGCTCACCTACAGGCCCTCAACTACAATATTTTACAGGGTCAGCTCACCTACAGGCCCTCAACTACAATCTTTTACAAGGAAATCAAAAAATATTCTTAAATTTCAATAAAAAATTTTCTTAGCCAGTGCTGACCGCCATTCCCCGCGCTAACTCTAAAATGTAACATTACCGGAAGAAAAAATTATTTTTAAATTTTAACTTCAATAACATTTTATCGTGGCCAGTGTTTTTTTGATAATATCTCTGCAATGTCCTTGCACTGGCAGCCTGGGGTGATGTAACTCGTTAGCATGGAGGAATCTCGTTGGTTATCGGAATGAACCAGACAAATTGCTCCACCCACTCACAACGGCCATGCGCCACCACCCACAGAATCGAGAAAGAGCGATCGATCTGTCAATCCTTTTAGTGTCCGGGTGAGGTTTCCCATGTGGAATCAAATTAAGCCGCAGGCTCCACTCCTGGTGGTGCCCTTCCGTCAATTAGTTTAAGCTTCAGCTTTGCAACCATACTCCCCTCGGAACCCAAAGACTTTGGTTTCCAAGAAAATGCTCGGCGGGTAATGGGAATAACGCCGCCGGATCGTGTGTCGGATCGTTTTCAAACCATTTCATCCTAGATTAATGAAAACATTCTTGGCAAATGCTTTCAGTGTGGTTCTTCTGGCGCCAGTCAAAGAATTTCACCTCTAGCAGTGCTACACGGATACTTCCAGCCGTCCATTTTAATCATGGCCCCAGTTCTGAAAAAAATTTTTGGCAGCACTTGAACTTTATATACAATTGAATATATAGGAAAGAATGTTTCTTAACAATTTTTACTCCTGCTTCATGCGGGCGCCTTAGCCGCGGGTGCAGACACCCGCGGCTAATGTCTGCGACCAGCAGCAATGCCGATCGCGGACATATAACCCCTCAGATGCCGTGGTCAATCCTGACCATGGCATCTGACTGCGCACAAACCGAAAGTTTTACTTTCAGTTTGTGCTCTGCCTCCTCCGACGATCGCCACACGAGGAGGAGCGCGCCTGTACTAGCCTGGGTCTCTATGAATGAAACCCAGGCTGCTCTGTAGTATTTCCTATGACTCCTCAGGACGTGGTCACAGCAGGAATAGAGGACGGTTGATACAAGGCTTCTTTACTGTAAGAGCTGTGAATCTGTGGAGCAGTCACCTCAGGACGTGGTAACAGCAGGAATAGAGGACGGTTGATACAAGGCTTCTTTACTGTAAGAGCTGTGAATCTGTGGAGCAGTCACCTCAGGACGTGGTAACAGCAGAAACAGTGGACGGTTTATACAAGTCTTCTTTACTGTAAGAGCTGTGAATCTGTGGAATAGACACCTCAGGACGTGGTCACAGCAGGGACAGGGGACGGTTTATACAAGGCTTCTTTACTGTAAGAGCTGTGAATCTGTGGAATAGACACCTCAGGACGTGGTCACAGCAGGAACAGGGGCAGGTTTATACAAGGATTCTTTACTGTAAGAGCTGTGAATCTGTGGAGCAGTCACCTCTGGACGTGGTCACAGCAGGGACAGGGGACGGTTTATACAAGGATCCTTTACTGTAAGAGCTGTGAATCTGTCGAATAGACACCTCAGGACATGGTCACAGCAGGGACAGGGGACGGTTTATACAAGGATTCTTTACTGTAAGAGCTGTGAATCTGTGCAGCAGTCACCTCTGGATGAGGTCACAGCAGAAACAGGGGATGGTTTATGCAAGGATTCTTTACTGTAAGAGCTGTGCATCTGTGGAATAGACACCTCAGGATGTGGTCACAGCAGAAACAGGGGATGGTTTATACAAGGATTCTTTACTGTAAGAGCTGTGAATCTGTGGAATAGACACCTCAGAACGTGGTCACAGCAGGGACTTGAACTTGATGGACTTATGTCATTTTTCCACCGTATTAACTCTGTAACTATGTGCACTTTACTACCCTGTCATGCTCCCCGTCCACCCGTCCTCCTGTGTCCCCGTCACCTCCTTATTCTCCACCTCTAGATGTTACTGCATGTGAAATAATCTCGCTTCCCCCAGATGAAAATGGTTGATTAACAGGGAGGGATGCTTGCTGCTCCTGTACGGTAGGCCTAGCGGTTACCATCAAAGATTCATGTCAAATGCAGTGCTGGATCGTTTCCACATTGTGAGTCTTTCAGGTCGCTGGAGCCGGCCCAGATTCCGGAGCAAGTGTGAGCTGATTTGTTGTGTCATGAGGCTTCTCTACTTAGTCAGCCTTTGCATCTCTCCAATGTAACATTTCCCTACAGTACGCGACCACCCCAGCACGGACACTCGTCACCATTATCTTAGCACTCTTATTACTTAAGGACCAGTAACCATTCAAATAGATGCCGTAACAGGAGTCCAATGTCTCAGTGGTACAGCCTCAGGCTTCAGCCTTATAAGCACTGAAGCAGACGGCTACAACTGTGACCAGATGACCGTCCACCCCATCTGCTGAGACCACATGCTAAGGGGCAGCTCCAGGGTCCCTACGTTTTGTGGGACTTTATGGAGACAAACCCTTTGGCAAACACTAATATCTGTGATTTCTAATGAGCATGGCTTCAATGACATGGTCAACGTGAATTATGAAAACTATTAGACGAAGAGAAGGTGCAGCCTGGGCTCTTCCGCAATGAATTCCAGCTTTAACTAATTCAGCAGACTCTGCTGCAAGGTCCTGTCAATACTGTCATTCATCGGCAGAGCACTTACAGATCAAGACATTGTCCTCGTCCATTACTGCTCTGATTAATGGCGAGAACAATCAGACAAAACTAAGACAAGAGAAGCCTTTCTCTACAAGTTGATCAAAGGAAAGTCTGTAATTAAAAGAACCGTCGAACTGCTTGGCACTGGATAGAGCAGTAAACTCTCCGATTCCCAGGAGATCTTGTGGAGCACATTGGAAGAATGGTGGACAGATCAGATAGGATGAGCCAGAAAACGAGCTGGGACATAGTTGATTCAGAAGCTGCTAAACTTGCACTGTAAAGCTGTGATCTGTGGAATGACATAGAGGGTCCCAGCAACCGAGCCGGCCTGTACAACTTCCAAACTGTAAGACTGTGAGTCTGTGGAATAGACACCTCAGGACGTGGCCACAGCAGAACAGGGAGATGGTTCAACAAGGCATAAGGACTGTAGGCTGTGTACTGTAGGCAGCACCTCCGATAGGTCACGCAGAGTCTGGTGGAGATGCACACGAACGAGCCTCTTTCCTGAGAGCTGTGAATCTGTGGATAACACCTCAGGGCGTGATCACGCTGCAGATGAGTCCATAGCAGGCCGTCCATACAAGGATTCTTTGCTGTAAGAGCCTGTGCATGTGGAATAAACACCTCGGGATGTGATCACCGCAGAAACAGGGGATGGTTTATACAAGGCTTCTCTACTGTAAGAGCTGTGAATCCTGTGGAATAGACACCTCAGAACGTGGTCTAGCAGGGACTTGAACTTGATGGACTTATGTCATTTTTCCACCGTGATTAACTCTGTAACTATGTGCACTTTACTACCGTGTCATGCTCCCTGTCCACCCGTCCTCCTGTGTCCCCGTCACCTCCTTATTCTCCACCTCTAGATGTTACTGCATGTGAAATAATCTCGCTTCCCCCAGATGAAAATGGTTGATTAACAGGGAGGGATGCTTGCTGCTCCTGTACGGTAGGCCTAGCGGTTACCATCAAAGATTCATGTCAAATGCAGTGCTGGATCGTTTCCACATTGTGAGTCTTTCAGGTCGTTGGAGCCGGCCCAGATTCCGAGCAAATGTGAGCTGATTTGTTGTGTTCTGAGGCTTCTCTACTTAGTCAGCCTTTTACATCTCTCCATCATGTAACCTTTCCCTAAACCACGACCACCCCACACGGACACTCGTCTACCATTATCTTACACTCTTATTAATTAAAGGACCAATAACCATTCAAATAGATGCCGTAACAGGAGTCTAAATGTCTCAGTGGTGCAGCCTCAGGCTTCAGACTTATGTGCACTGAAGAGCAGACGGCTACAACTGTGACCAGATGACCGTCCACCCCATCTGCTGAGACCACATAATAAGGGGCAGCTCCAGGGTCTCTTCGTTTTTGTGGGGACTTTATGGAGACAAACCCTTTGGCAAACACTAATATCTGTGCTTTCTAATAAGCATGGCTTCAATGACATGGTCAACGTGAATTATGAAAATCTATTAGAGCAGAAGAGAAGTGTGCAGCCTGGGCTCTTCCGCTAATGAATTCCAGCTTTTAACTAATTCAGGGCAGACTCTGCTGCAAGGTCCTGTCAATACTGTCCATTCATCGGCAGAGCACTTACAGATCAAGACACTGTCCTCGTCCATTACTGCTCTGATTAATGGCCGGGAACAATCAGACACAAACCAAGACAAGAAAAGCCTTTCTCTCTACAAATTGATCAAAGGAAAGTCTGCAATTAAAAAGAACCGTCGAACTGCTTGGCACCGGGATATTGAGCAGTAAACCTCTCCGATTCCCAGTGAGATCTTGCGGAGCACATTGGAAGAATGGTGGACAGATCAGATAGGATGAAGCCAGAAAACGAGCTGGGACACAGTTGATTCAGAAGCCCGTCAAAACTTGCACCAAATCTAAAGTTGATGATCCTGTAGACATTATATAAAAGGGTCCCACGCTCCAGCTCTGCACACACTTCCAAACATTTGTAAAACTATTAGTCAAATGTACAGATAGCAGCATAGATCCAATGTCAATGGCCCACGAGCCCAGAACAAGGGAGAGAAGAAAGCTCCACAACAAAAACATAAGGACGGCAAAATATTTTACATGTAGTTAAAGCACAACTCCCATATCTCTCCAAACGACAAAGTTTGATTGTGAAAATGCACAACGTAACCAGCCTGCTTCTCCTGACCACTGCTGCTGGCCATATTCTCCCCTGTATAACCAGCCTGCTTCTCCTGATCACTGCTGCTGACTATGAGCTCCCCTGTATAACATAGCCTGGTCTTCCTGATCACTGCTGCTGACTATGAGCTCCCCTGTATAACATAGCCTGCTCCTCCTGAGCACTGCTGCTGACTATAAGCTCCCCTGTATAACATAGCCTGGTCCTCCTGATCACTGCTGCTGACTATGAGCTCCCCTGTATAACATAGCCTGCTCCTCCTGAGCACTGCTGCTGACTATGAGCTCCCCTGTATAACATAGCCTGCTCCTCCTGAGCACTGCTGCTGACTATGAGCTCCCCTGTATAACATAGCCTGCTCCTCCTGATCACTGCTGCTGACTATGAGCTCCCCTGTATAACATAGCCTGGTCCTCCTGATCACTGCTGCTGACTATGATCCCCTGTATAGCATAGCCTGCTCCTCCTGAGCACTGCTGCTGACTATGTGCTCCCCTGTATAACATAGCCTGCTCCTCCTGATCACTGCTGCTGACCATATGCTCCCCTGCCCTGTATAACATAGCCTGCTCCTCCTGATCACTGCTGCTATGAGCTCCCCTGTATAACATAGCCTGGTCCTCCTGATCACTGCTGCTGACCAGGTGCTCCCCTGTACAACATAGCCTGCTCCTCCTGATCACTGCTGCTGACTATGAGCTCCCCTGTATAACATAGCCTGCTCCTCCTGATCACTGCTGCTGACCATGATGCTCCCTGTATAACATAGCCTGCTCCTCCTGACCACTGCTGCTGACCATATGCTCCCCTGTATAACATAGCCTGCTCTTCCTGATCACTGCTGCTGACTATGAGCTCCCCTGTATAACATAGCCTGCTCCTCCTGATCACTGCTGCTGACTATGAGCTCCCCTGTATAACATAGCCTGGTCCTCCTGATCACTGCTGCTGACCAGGTGCTCCCCTGTATAACATAGCCTGCTCCTCCTGATCACTGCTGCTATGAGCTCCCCTGTATAACATAGCCTGGTCCTCCTGATCACTGCTGCTGACTATATGCTCCCCTGTATAACATAGCCTGCTCCTCCTGATCACTGCTGCTGACCATATGCTCCCCTGTATAACATAGCCTGGTCCTCCTGAGCACTGCTGCTGACTATGTGCTCCCCTGTATAACATAGCCTGCTTCTCCTGATCACTGCTGCTGAATATGAGCTCCCCTGTATAACATAGCCTGCTCCTCCTGATCACTGCTGCTGACTATGTGCTCCCCTGTATAACATAGCCTGCTCCTCCTGATCACTGCTGCTGACTATGTGCTCCCCTGTATAACATAGCCTGCTCCTCCTGATCACTGCTGCTGACCATATGCTCCCTGTATAACATAGCCTGCTCCTCCTGATCACTGCTGCTTACCATGTGCTCCCCTGTATAACATAGCCTGCTCCTCCTGAGCACTGCTGCTGGCCATGTGCTCCCCTGTATAACATAGCCTGCTCCTCCTGATCACTGCTGCTGGCCACATTCTCCTCTGTATAACCAGCCTGCTTCTCCTGACCATTGCTGCTGACTATGTGCTCCCCTGTATAACATAGCCTGGTCCTCCTGATCACTAGTGATGAGCGGCAGGTGCCATATTCGATTTCGACGAAATTCGCGAATATTCGAATGAATATTCGCGAATATTCGAATGAATATTCGTTTCATATTCGTCGAAATCGAATATTCGTCATTTTTTCTAGTTATCGCGATTAACATGCGATTTAAATAATCGCATATTGCGATTTGTACTTAAGGCTACTTTCCTATTGGTTTCATATCTAGAATTAGCGAGGATGACGAATATGACGAATGTATTCGTCTATTCCTCAAAGCGAAGATAGCAGTATTCTACATCTTCGTTTTAGCTACCTATTCGTCAACCTCGCTAATTCTAGCAATCAAATAGGAAGGTTGACTATAGAGACAGCTGTGTTTAATTCGCTATGCGATTTTTTTTTTTTAATAAATAGAATAATTATAATAATTATATCAAGTAATATAATTATTCTATTAAAAAAAAAAAATCGCATAGCGAATTTACACAGCTGTCTCTATAGTCAACCTTCCTATTTGATTGCTAGAATTAGCGAGGTTGACGAATAGGTTGCTAAACGAAGATGTAGAATACTCGTTATCTTCGTTTTGAGATATGACGAATACATTCGTCATATTCACTATTCACTAATTCTACCAAGCCAACCATAACTTCTGTGCTCATGGAGCGTCCCCATCACCATGGGAACGTCTCCATATACTAAAATGTACTGTCGGTTTGAGGAATTACGTTGAAATCGCAATGCGATTAATTCAAGTTATATTAATCGCATTGCGATTTCAACTTAGAGCTGGGTTTATAATGGGTCAGCTTGCTAGAATGAGCGAGTTAACGAATATGGAATATAGCAGCACTGCTAAGTTGAATTCGCAATGCGATTAATTTAACTTGAAGTAATCGCATTGCGATTTCAACTTAGCACTGCTTTCTTACATAGGCTAGAATTAACTGAATATGGAATATAGCACTAGCAGTGCCAAGTTGAAATCGCAATGCGATTACTTCAAGTTAAATTAATCGCATTGCGAATTCAACTTAGCAGTGCTGCTATATTCCAAATTCGTTAACTTCGTTCATTCTAGCAAGCTGACCCATTATAAACTCAGCTCTAAGTTAAAATCGCAATGCGATTAATATAACTTGAATTAATCGCATTGCGATTTCAACGTAATTCCTCAAATCCGACAGTACATTTTAGTATATGTAGATTCTCCCATGGATGGGGACGCTCCATGAGCACGGAAGTCGGCAGAAGCGGCAATGGGCACTGACTAGAGAAGCCAGGAAGCCAGGAATCCTCAGGACAGGTAAGAACTACTGTTGGGAAGAGGGAAAGAAAAAAATATAACTAAAAAAAAAAAAAAAACGAATATTCGAAATAGCGAATTTATAGCGCTATATTCGAAATATTCGCGAATTAGCGAAGTGCCGATATTCGCTAAAAAAATTCGCTTTTCGAATATTCGCGCTCAACACTACTGATCACTGCTGCTGACCATATGCTCCCCTGCCCTGTATAACCAGCCTGCTCCTCCTGACCACAGCTGCTGACCATATACTCCCCTGTATAACATAGCCTTCATCTCCTGAACACTGCTGCTGGCCACATTCTCCTCTGTATAACCAGCCTGCTCCTCCTGATCACTGCTGCTGACCATGTGCTGCCCTGTATAACATAGCCTGCTCCTCCTGATCACTTCTGCTGACCATGCGCTCCCCTGTATAACATAGCCTGCTCCTCCTGATCACTGCTGCTGACTATGCGCTCCCCTGTATAACATAGCCTGCTCCTCCTGATCACTGCTGCTGACCATGATGCTCCCTGTATAACATAGCCTGGTCCTCCTGATCACTGCTGCTGACTATGAGCTCCCCTGTATAACATAGCCTGGTCCTCCTGAGCACTGCTGCTGACCATGTGCTCCCTGTATAACACAGCCTGCTCCTCCTGATCACTGCTGCTGACCATGTGCTCCCCTGTATAACCAGCCTGCTCCTCCTGACCACTGCTGCTGACTATGAGCTCCCCTGTATAACATAGCCTGCTCCTCCTGAGCACTGCTGCTGACCATATGCTCCCCTGCCCTGTATAACATAGCCTGCTCCTCCTGAGCACTGCTACTGACTATGAGCTCCCCTGTATAACATAGCCTGCTCCTCCTGATCACTGCTGCTGACCATGTGCTCCCCTGTATAACATAGCCTGCTCCTCCTGATCACTGCTGCTGACCATGTGCTCCCCTGTATAACATAACCTGCTCCTCCTGATCACTGCTGCTGAACATATGCTCCCCTGTATAACATAGCCTGTTCCTCCTGAGCACTGCTGCTGACTATGAGCTCCCCTGTATAACATAGCCTGCTCCTCCTGATCACTGCTGCTGACTATGAGCTCCCCTGTATAACATAGCCTGGTCCTCCTGAGCACTGCTGCTGACTATGAGCTCCCCTGTATAACATAGCCTGCTGCTCCTGATCACTGCTGCTGACTATGAGCTCCCCTGTATAACAAAGCCTGCCCCTCCTGATCACTGCTGCTGACTATGAGCTCCCCTGTATAACATAGCCTGCCCCTCCTGATCACTGCTGCTGACTATGAGCTCCCCTGTATAACATAGCCTGCTCTTCCTGATCACTGCTGCTGACTATAAGCTCCCCTGTATAACATAGCCTGGTCTTCCTGATCACTGCTGCTGACTATAAGCTCCACCTGTATAACATAGCCTGGTCTTCCTGATCACTGCTGCAGACTATGTACTCCCTTGTATAACATAGCCTGGTCCTCCTGATCACTGCTGCTGACCATATGCTCCCCTGTATAACATAGCCTGTTCCTCCTGAGCACTGCTGCTGACTATGAGCTCCCCTGTATAACATAGCCTGTTCCTCCTGAGCACTGCTGCTGACTATGAGCTCCCCTGTATAACCATCCTGCTCCTCCTGAGCACTGCTGTTGACTATGAGCTCTCCTGTATAACATAGCCTGCTCCTCCTGATCACTGCTGCTGACCATATGTTCCCCTGCCCTGTATAACCAGCCTGCTCCTCCTGACCACAGCTGCTGACCATATACTCCCCTGTATAACATAGCCTTCTTCTCCTGACCACTGCTGCTGGCCACATTCTCCTCTGTATAACCAGCCTTCTCCTCCTGATCACTGCTGCTGACCATGCGCTCCCCTGTTTAACATAGCCTGGTCCTCCTGATCACTGCTGCTGACTATGAGCTCCCCTGTATAACAAAGCCTGCCCCTCCTGATCACTGCTGCTGACTATGAGCTCCCCTGTATAACATAGCCTGGTCTTCCTGACCACTGCTGCTGACTATGAGCTCCCCTGTATAACATAGCCTGCTCCACCTGAGCACTGCTGCTGACCATGTGCTCCCCTGTATAACATAGCCTGCTCCTCCTGATCACTGCTGCTGACCATGTGCTCCCCTGTATAACATAGCCTGTTCCTCCTGATCACTGCTGCTGACTATGAGCTCCCCTGTATAACATAGCCTGGTCCTCCTGATCACTGCTGCTATGAGCTCACCTGTATAACACAGCCTGGTCCTCCTGAGCACTGGTGCTGACCATGTGCTCCCCTGTATAACATAGCCTGCTCCTCCTGATCACTGCTGCTGACCATGTGCTCCCCTGTATAACATAGCCTGCTCCTCCTGATCACTGCTGCTGACTATGAGCTCCCCTGTATAACATAGCCTGGTCCTCCTGATCACTGCTGCTGGCCACATTCTCCCCTGTATAACATAGCCTGGTCCTCCTGAGCACTGCTGCTGACCACATTCTCCTCTGTATAACTAGCCTGCTTCTCCTGACCACTGCTGCTGGCCACATTCTCCTCTGTATAACCAGCCTGCTCCTCCTGAGCACTGCTGCTGACCATGTGCTGCCCTGTATAACATAGCCTGCTCCTCCTGATCACTGCTGCTGACTATGAGCTCCACTGTATAGCATAGCCTGCTCCTCCTGAGCACTGCTGCTGACCATATGCTCCCCTGCCCTGTATAACATAGCCTGCTCCTCCTGAGCACTGCTACTGACTATGAGCTCCCCTGTATAACATAGCCTGCTCCTCCTGATCACTGCTGCTGACCATGTGCTCCCCTGTATAACATAGCCTGCTCCTCCTGATCACTGCTGCTGACCATGTGCTCCCCTGTATAACATAGCCTGCTCCTCCTGATCACTGCTGCTGACCATATGCTCCCCTGTATAACATAGCCTGGTCCTCTTGAGCACTGCTGCTGACTATGTGCTCCCCTGTATAACCATCCTGCTCCTCCTGAGCACTGCTGCTGACTATGAGCTCCCCTGTATAACATAGCCTGCTCCTCCTGATCACTGCTGCTGGCCATATTCTCCTCTGTATAACCAGCCTGCTCCTCCTGACCACTGATGCTGACTATGTGCTCCACTGTATAACATAGCCTGGTCCTCCTGATCACTGCTGCTGACCATATGCTCCCCTGCCCTGTATAACCAGCCTGCTCCTCTTGACCACTGCTGCTGACCATGAGCTTCCCTGTATAACCAGCCTGCTCCTCCTGACCACATATACTCCCCTGTATAACATAGCCTTCTTCTCCTGACCACTGCTGCTGGCCACATTCTCCTCGGTATAACCAGCCTGCTCCTCCTGACCATGCGCTCCCCTGTATAACATAGCCTGGTCCTCCTGATCACTGCTGCTGTCCATGAGCTACCCTGTATAACATAGCCTGCTCCTCCTGATCACTGCTGCTGGCCACATTCTCCCCTGTATAACATAGCCTGGTCCTCCTGAGCACTGCTGCTGACTATGAGCTCCCTGTATAACCATCCTGCTCCTCCTGAGCACTGCTGCTGGCCACATTCTCCCCTGTATAACATAGCCTGGTCCTACTGAGCACTACTGCTGGCCACATTCTCCCCTGTATAACCAGCCTGCTCCTCCTGACCACTGCTGCTGACCATGAGCTCCCCTGTATAACCAGCCTGCTCCTCCTGACCACTGCTGCTGACTATGTACTCCCTTGTATAACATAGCCTGGTCCTCCTGATCACTGCTGCTGACCATGCGCTCCCCTGTATAACATAGCATGCTCCTCCTGATCACTGCTGCAGACCATATGCTCCCCTGTATAACATAGCCTGCTCCTCCTGAGCACTGCTGCTGGTCACATTCTCCTCTGTATAACCAGCCTGCTCCTCCTGATCACTGCTGCTGACCATATGCTTCCCTGCCCTGTATAACCAGCCTGCTCCTCTTGATCACTGCTGCTGACCATGAGCTCCCCTGTATAACCAGCCTGCTCCTCCTGACCACAGCTGCTGACCATATACTCCCCTGTATAACATAGCCTTCTTCTCCTGAACACTGCTGCTGGCCACATTCTCCTCTGTATAACCAGCCTGCTCCTCCTGATCACTGCTGCTGACCATGAGCTCCCCTGTATAACATAGCCTGCTCCTCCTGATCACTGCTGCTGACTATGTTCTCCCCTGTATAACCAGCCTGGTCCTCTTGAGCACTGCTGCTGACTATGTTCTCCCCTGTAAAACCATCCTGTTCCTCCTGATCACTGCTGCTGACTATGAGCTCCCCTGTATAACATAGCCTGGTCCTCCTGAGCACTGCTGCTGACTATGTACTCCCTTGTATAACATAGCCTGCTCCTCCTGATCACTGCTGCTGACCATGTGCTCCCCTGTATAACATAGCCTGGTCCTCCTGAGCACTGCTGCTGACCATGTGCTCCCCTGTATAACATAGCTTGGTCCTCCTGAGCACTGCTGCTGGCCATGTGCTCCCCTGCCCTGTATAACATAGCCTGCTCCTCCTGATCACTGCTGCTGGCCACATTCTCCTCTGTATAACCAGCCTGCTCCTCCTGATCACTGCTGCTGACCATGAGCTCCCCTGTATAACATAGCCTGCTCCTCCTGATCACTGCTGCTGACTATATGCTCCCCTGTATAACATAGCCTGCTCCTCCTGATCACTGCTGCTGACCATGTTCTCCCCTGTATAACCAGCCTGCTCCTCCTGACCACTGCTGCTATGAGCTCCCCTGTATAACATAGCCTGGCCCTCCTGATAACTACTGCTGACTATATGCTCCCCTGCCCTGTATAACATAGCCTGCTCCTCCTGAGCACTGCTGCTGACTATGAGCTCCCCTGTATAACATAGCCTGCTCCTCCTGATCACTGCTGCTGGCCACATTCTCCCCTGTATAACATAGCCTGCTCCTCCTGATCACTGCTGCTGACCAGGTGCTCCCCTGTATAACATAGCCTGCTCCTCCTGATCACTGCTGCTGGCCACATTCTCCTCTGTATAACCAGCCTGCTCCTCCTGACCACTGCTGCTGACCATGCGCTCCCCTGTATAACATAGCCTGCTCCTCCTGATCACTGCTGCTGACTATGCGCTCCCCTGTATAACATAGCCTGCTCCTCCTGATCACTGCTGCTGACTATGTTCTTCCCTGTATAACCAGCCTACTCCTCCTGATCACATCTGCTGACCATGAGCTCCCCTGTATAACCAGCCTACTCCTCCTGATCACATCTGCTGACCATACGCTCCCCTGTATAACATAGCCTGGTCCTCCTGATCACTGCTGCTGACCATGTGCTCCCCTGTATAACATAGCCTGGTCCTCCTGACCACAGCTGCTGGCCTTGTGCTCCCCTGTATAACCAGCCTGCTCCTCCTGACCACTGCTGCTGACCATGTGCTCCCCTGTATAATCAGCCTGCTCCTCCTGATCACTGCTGCTGACCATGTTTTCCCTTGTATAACATAGCCTGGTCCTCCTGATCACTGCTGCTGGCCACATTCTCCCCTGGATAACATAGCCTGCTCCTCCTGATCACTGCTGCTAACCATGAACTCCCCTGTATAACCAGCCTGCTCCTCCTGATCACATCTGCTGACCATATGCTGCCCTGTACAACATAGCCTGGTCCTCCTGAGCACTGCTGCTGGCCATGAGCTCCCCTGTAAAACCATCCTGCTCCTCCTGAGCACTGCTGCTGACTATGAGCTCCCCTGTATAACATAGCCTGGTCCTCCTGAGCACTACTGCTGGCCACATTCTCCCCTGTATAACATAGCCTGGTCCTCCTGAGCACTGCTGCTGACTATGTGCTCCCCTGTATAACATAGCCTGGTCCTCCTGATCACTGCTGCTGACCATATGCTCCCCTGTATAACATAGCCTGCTCCTCCTGATCACTGCTGCTGACTATGCGCTCCCCTGTATAACATAGCCTGCTCCTCCTGATCACTGCTGCTGGCCACATTCTCCTCTGTATAACCAGCCTGCTCCTCCTGACCACTGCTGCTGACTATGTGCTCCCCTGTATAACATAGCCTGGTCCTCCTGATCACTGCTGCTGACCATGAGCTCCCCTGTATAACCAGCCTGCTCCTCTTGACCACTGCTGCTGACCATATACTCCCCTGTATAACATAGCCTTCTTCTCCTGACCACTGCTGCTGGCCACATTCTCCTCTGTATAACCAGCCTGCTCCTCCTGATCACTGCTGATGACCATGAGCTCCCCAGTATAACATAGCCTGCTCCTCCTGATCACTGCTGCTGACTATGCGCTCCCCTGTGTAACATAGCCTGGTCCTCCTGACCACTGCTGCTGACCCTATGCTCCCCTGTATAACATAGCCTGCTCCTCCTGATCACTGCTGCTGACTATATGCTCCCCTGTATAACATAGCCTGGTCCTCCTGACCACTGCTGCTGACCATGTGCTCCCCTGTATAACCAGCCTGCTCCTCCTGATCACTCCTGCTGACCATGTGCTCCCCTGTATAACCAGCCTGCTCCTCCTGATCACTGCTGCTGACCATGAGCTCCCCTGTATAACATAGCCTGCTCCTCCTGATCACTGCTGCTGACCATATGCTCCCCTGTATAACATAGCCTGGTCCTCTTGAGCACTGCTGCTGACTATGTTCTCCCCTGTATAACCAGCCTGGTCCTCCTTAGCAATGCTGCTGGCCACATTCTCCCCTGTATAACATAGCCTGCTCCTCCTGATCACTGCTGCTGACTATGAGCTCCCCTGTATAACATAGCCTGCTCCTCCTGATCACTGCTGCTGACTATATGCTCCCCTGTATAACATAGCCTGGTCCTCCTGAGCACTGCTGCTGGCCATGAGGTCCCCTGTATAACCAGCCTGCTCCTCCTGATCACTCCTGCTGACCATGTGCTCCCCTGTATAACCAGCCTGGTCCTCCTGATCACTGCTGCTGGCCATGAGCTACCCTGTATAACATAGCCTGGTCTTCCTGATCACTGCTGCTGACTATATGCTTCCCTGTATAACATAGCCTGCTCCTCCTATATACACACACACACACACACACTATACTGTCCTTTGTTATATATATATATATATATATATATATATATATATATATATATATATATATATATACACAGTCATGTGAAAAAATTAGGACACCCTTTGAAAGCATGTGGTTTTTGTAACATTTTTAATAAATGGTTATTTCATCTCCGTTTCAACAATACAGAGAGATTAAAGTAATCCAACTAAACAAAGAAAACTGAAGAAAAGTCTTTTCAAGATCTTCTGTAAATGTCATTCTACAAAAATGCCTATTCTAACTGAGGAAAAAGATAGGACACCCTTGCCCCTAATAGCGAGTGTTACCTCCTTTGGCTGAAATAACTGCAGTGAGGCGGTTCTTGTAGCCATCTACCAGTCTTCGACATCGGTCTGAGGAAATTTTACCCCACTCCTCAATGCAGAACTTTTCAGCTGTGAGATGTTTGAGGGGTTTCTTGCACGTACAGCCCTTTTCAAGTCACCCCACAGCATCTCAATGGGATTCAAATCTGGACTTTGACTTGGCCATTCCAGGACTCTCCATTTCTTCTTTTTCAGCCAATCTTTGGTTGATTTACTAGTATGTTTTGGGTCATTGTCATGTTGCATGGTCCAGTTCGCTTCAGCTTTAATTTTCTAACTGATGGTCTCACATGTTCTTCAAGCACCTTCTGATACACAGTAGAATTCATCGTGGATTCTATGATGGTGAGCTGACCAGGTCCTGCTGCAGCAAAGCAGCCCCAAACCATGACACTTCCACCTCCATGCTTCACAGTTGGTATGAGGTTCTTTTCTTGGAATGCTGTGTTTGGTTTACGCCAAACATGTCCTCTGCTGTTGTGTCCAAATAATTCAATTTTGGACTCATCTGTCCAAAGAACATTATTCCAGAAGTCCTGGTCTTTGTCAACTTTATCTCTGGCAAATGTCAGTCTGGCCTCGATGTTTCTCTTGGAAAGCAAAGGTTTCCTCCTTGCACACCTCCCATGCAAGTTAAACTTGTACAGTCTCTTTCTGATTGTAGAGGCATGTACTTCTACATCAACAGTAGCCAGAGCCTGCTGTAGTTCTCGAGATGACACTTTAGGGTTTTTGGAGACCTCTTTTAGCATCTTGCGGTCTGCTCTTGGGGTGAACTTGCTGGGGCGACCAGTCCTGGGCATGTTGGCAGTTGTTTTGAAAGCCCTCCACTTGTAGACTATCTTCCGGACAGTGGAATGGCTGATTTCAAAATCTTTTGAGATCTTTTAAATCCCTTCCCAGACTCATAGGCTGCTACAATCTTTTTCTGAAGTCCTCTGACAGCTCTTTTGCTCTCACCATGGTGCTCACTCTCACTTCAACAGTCAGGAGCACACCAAACTAAATGTCTGAGGTTTAAATAGGGCAAGCCTCATTCAACATGCAGAGTAACGATCTACTAATTATGTGCACCTGGTGTGATATACCTGTGTGAGATCTGAGCCAATTTAAGAGGGAATACATGTGAGGGTGTCCTATCTTTTCCTCAGTTAGAATAGGCATTTTTGTAGAATGACATTTACAGAAGATCTTGAAAAGACTTTTCTTCAGTTTTCTTTGTTTAGTTGGATTACTTTAATCTCTCTGTATTGTTGAAACGGAGATGAAATAACCATTTATTAAAAATGTTACAAAAAACCACATGCTTTCAAAGGGTGTCCTAATTTTTTCACATGACTATATATATATATATATATATATATATATATATACACAGTATACTGTCCTCTATAGTATATATATACAGTATACTGTCCTCTGTAGTATATATACAGTATACTGTCCTCTGTAGTATATATACAGTATACTGTCCTCTGTAGTATATATACAGTATACTGCCCTCTGTAGTATATATACAGTATACTGCCCTCTGTAGTATATATATACAGTATACAGTGACCCCTCCAGTACTGACCCCTTTAGTACCCCACTAGTGACGGCGACCCCTCCAGTACTGACCCCTGTGGTACCCCACTAGTGACAGTGACCCCTCCAGTACTGACCCCTGAGGTACCCCACTAGTGACAGTGACCCCTCCAGTACTGACCCCTGAGGTACCCCACTAGTGACAGTGACCTCTCCAGTACTGACCCCTGAAGTACCCCACTAGTGACAGCGACCCCTCCAGTACTGACCCCTGAGGTCCCACACTAGTGACAGTGACCCCCCAATACTGACCCCTGTGGTACCTCACTAGTGATGGTGACCCCTCCAGTACTGACCCCTGAGGTACTCCACTAGTGACAGTCCCCCCTCCAGTACTGACCCCTGTGGTACCCCACTAGTGACAGCGACCCCTCCAGTACTGACCCCTGCGGTACCCCATTAGTGACAGTGACCCCTCCAGTACTGACCCCTGAGGTAACCCACTAGTGATGGTGACCCCTCCAGTACTGACCCCTGAGGTCCCACACTAGTGACAGTG
The DNA here is from genome assembly GCA_033119425.1 of Bufotes viridis. Lineage (NCBI taxonomy): Eukaryota > Metazoa > Chordata > Amphibia > Anura > Bufonidae > Bufotes > Bufotes viridis. The sequence continues at coordinate 2,139,050 of CM065596.1, forward strand.
ACCCCCCAATACTGACCCCTGTGGTACCTCACTAGTGATGGTGACCCCTCCAGTACGGACCCCTGAGGTACTCCACTAGTGACAGTGACCCCTCCAGTACGGACCCCTGAGGTACTCCACTAGTGACAGTCCCCCCTCCAGTACTGACCCCTAAGGTTCCCCACTAGTGAGTGACCCCTCCAGTACTGACCCTTGAGGTACCCCACTAGTGACAGTGACCCCTCCAGTACTGACCCCTGAGGTACCCCACTAGTGACAGTGACCCCTCCAGTAGTGACCCCTCCAGTACTGACCCCTGAGGTACCCCACTAGTGACAGTGACCCCTCCAGTACTGACCCCTGAGGTACCCCACTAGTGATGGTGACCCCTCCAGTACGGACCCCTGAGGTACTCCACTAGTGACAGTGACCCCTCCAGTACTGACCCCTGAGGTACCCCACTAGTGACAGTGACCCCTCCAGTACTGACCCCTGAGGTACCCCACTAGTGACGGTGACCCCTCCAGTACGGACCCGAGGTACCCCACTAGTGACAGTGACCCCTCCAGTACTGACCCCTGAGGTACCCCACTAGTGACAGTGACCCCTCCAGTACTGACCCCTGAGGTACCCCACTAGTGACAGTGACCCCCCAATACTGACCCCTGTGGTACCTCACTAGTGACAGTGACCCCTCCAGTACGGACCCCTGAGGTACCCCACTAGTGACAGTGACCCAATCTGAGTGTGTACCGTTAATACCCCCCCTCTGTTTTCTGTCACTCAGCCAGTTACTTACCCACATACAGACATTTTCTCCCAGTCCGAGCATCCTCATTTTATATACTAACCTTTTATGAGGTACGGTGTCAGATGCTGGAGAAGTCCAGATATACGACATCCATTGATTCGCCGCTGTCAAGTCTAGAACTTACCTCCTCATAGAAGCTGATTAAATTAGTCTGACATGACCGATCCCTCATGAAGCCATGCGGATATGGCGGTATTTGCTTATTTCCGTTGAGAGCCTCTAAGATAGCGTCTCTCAGAAAACCTTCAGTTTACCCACGACGGATGTTACACTTACCGGCCTATAGTTTCCAGGCTCTGTTTCTATCACTGAGCCAGTACATAGGGTACTTACTTTATCACATGACTGCATCAGTAAATGAATGAGATATGAGAGGCCAGCAGCTTGTCTGAAGAAACACACAAAACAGGAAACTCAAAAAGTATAGTTTTATTTCTTATCTGTTTCTGCATTTGCCAAAATAGAAGCAGAGGAGGTCTTCAGGGAATAAATAGAGCCGAGGACTGCTGGATGTGCGTGGGGTCCTTCCTTACACAGGTGGCTGCACGGCTAACACTCTGCAGTTGTTGGGAGCACGTGAACATATAGTGTCTTTGAATGGAGGTCGGGCAGCGCTGTGCCCTGCGTCACCTCTGTGCAGAGAAGATGAACAGAATGTCAGTGGTGAAACAGCAAAACTACAACTAAGAAAAATGCAGCCAAATTATCATCAAAGCGGGTCTAATGAAGGGGCGGTTTGAAGATGGAGAAACGGGTTATCATCAAAGCGGGTCTAATGAAGGGGCGGCTCGAAGACGGAGAAACGGGTTATCATCAAAGCGGGTCTAATGAAGGGGTGGCTCGAAGATGGAGAAACGGGTTATCATCAAAGCAGGTCTAATGAAGAGGCGGCTCAAAGATGGAGAAACGGGTTATCATCAAAGCGGGTCTAATGAAGGGGCGGCTCGAAGATGTAGAAACGGGTTATCATCAAAGCGGGTCTAATGAAGGGGCGGTTTGAAGATGGAGAAACGGGTCATCATCAAAGCAGGTCTAATGAAGGGGCGGTTTGAAGATGGAGAAACGGGTCATCATCAAAGCAGGTCTAATGAAGGGGCGGTTTGAAGATGGAGAAACGGGTCATCATCAAAGCAGGTCTAATGAAGGGGCGGTTTGAAGATGGAGAAACGGGTTATCATCAAAGCAGGTCTAATGAAGGGGCGGTTTGAAGATGGAGAAACGGGTTATCATCAAAGCAGGTCTAATGAAGGGGCGGTTTGAAGATGGAGAAACGGGTCATCATCAAAGCAGGTCTAATGAAGGGGCGGCTCGAAGATGGAGAAACGGGTTATCATCAAAGCGGGTCTAATGAAGGGGCGGCTCGAAGATGGAGAAACGGGTCATCATCAAAGCGGGTCTAATGAAGGGGCGGCTCGAAGATGGAGAATCGGGTCATCATCAAAGCGGGTCTAATGAAGGGGCGGTTTGAAGATGGAGAAACGGGTTATCATCAAAGCGGGATCAATGACGGGGCGGTTTGAAGATGGAGAAACGGGTCATCATCAAAGCGGGTCTAATGAAGGGGCGGCTCGAAGATGGAGAAACGGGTTATCATCAAAGCGGGTCTAATGACGGGGCGGTTTGAAGATGGAGAAACGGGTCATCATCAAAGCGGGTCTAATGACGGGGCGGTTTGAAGATGGAGAAACGGGTCATCATCAAAGCGGGTCTAATGAAGGGGCGGTTCGAAGATGGAGAAACGGGTTATCATCAAAGCGGGTCTAATGAAGGGGCGGCTCGAAGATGGAGAAACGGGTCATCATCAAAGCGGGTCTAATGAAAGGGCGGTTTGAAGATGGAGAAACGGGTCATCATCAAAGCGGGTCTAATGAAGGGGCGGCTCGAAGATGGAGAAACGGGTTATCATCAAAGCGGGTCTAATGAAGGGGCGGCTCGAAGATGGAGAAACGGGTTATCATCAAAGCGGGTCTAATGAAGGGGCGGCTCGAAGATGGAGAAACGGGTTATCATCAAAGCGGGTCTAATGAAGGGGCGGCTCGAAGATGAAGAAACGGGTCATCATCAAAGCGGGTCTAATGAAGGGGCGGCTCGAAGATGAAGAAATGGGTTATCATCAAAGCGGGTCTAATGAAGGGGCGGTTTGAAGATGGAGAAACGGGTCATCATCAAAGCGGGTCTAATGAAGGGGCGGCTCGAAGATGGAGAAACGGGTTATCATCAAAGCGGGTCTAATGAAGGGGCGGCTCGAAGATGGAGAAACGGGTTATCATCAAAGCGGGTCTAATGAAGCGGCGGCTCGAAGATGAAGAAACGGGTCATCATCAAAGCGGGTCTAATGAAGGGGCGGCTCGAAGATGAAGAAATGGGTAATCATCAAAACAGGAATGTAGCCCCAATAAAGTGTTCCTGTTCTACCCTTCATGAAGTCTGGGCTCATGTTTGGGGGATTGTTCTCCCGACCAAAATCAGTAGCTGAAAGCAGGGTGCTGTTGTGGCAGATTTCTAATATTGTGGCAGTTTTCGTGGAGTTTTTCCAAGCATTTCAGAAGACTTTTGGCTGAGGTTTTCTACTTTCCCATTGATTTTTATGGAATCAATGACCAAATTCGCTTCAAACATGTAACATGTCACTCCTCAAAAACGGCCTGTTGTCCCAGGAGAGCACATCACATTTTTCACACTGAACTCAATGTGGAGTTTTGCATGCAGATTGAACAGTGTTTTTGATGCCGAGTCAGTGAAAGATTTTAGCTGTGTGAATATAGCCTTAGTGCAAGCTGCAGGTTTTCAAAAAGGCAAAAAATCTGCAGCAAAAATTTGCATAAAACACAGATGAAGAGATTAGCACATGGGACAAGTTAAAGTGTCACTGTCACCCGGATCACCCCTATTAAACCAGATACAGATCCTGCAGTTTAAGCCGATTCCTTCCTCCACACTGCTGGCGCCACGATTGTTGATAAAGTTGTACTTTTTTCCTTTGCTGGCAGGAAATTTCGAGCAACAGAGGGCGGTCTTTTTAGTACGAGCACCTCGATGCAACGCCTACCGACGTCTAAACACCCCCTCCCCTTGATTGACAGCGCTAGAGTATGACTTCGACTTGGTCTAGCGCTGTCAATCAGACGTCATTAGGTGTTGCACGGATGTGCTCGTACTAAAAAGACCGCCTCCTGCTGCTCGAAATTTCGTGCCAGCAAAGGAATAAAAGTACAACTTTAATCAACAACCGTGGCGCCAGCAGTGTGGAGGAAGGAATCAGCTTAAACTGCAGGATCTGTATCTGGTTTAATAGGGGTGATCCGGGTGACCGTGACACTTTGCCGACTGGAAGCTCTGACCTTGTGGTCTTCCTCCGTAGATACCTGACATCAGGAGGCTCAGACCAGTGCTGCTCAGTAGTCAAGATCAAGTAGACTTGTCTGTGAGCTTGAAGTGAACAGCGGGAGGGCTCTCAGGAAAGGGCTCCCTGAGACCAATTGCTGAATGTTCTGATCTTACCAAGGGAGTAGAGTTGAGCGAACTTGTATTTTAAGTTCGACGTCCAAAGTTCAGGTTCGGGTTATGAAAGAATCCCGTTATGGATTCCGCTACCACGGACCATAACGGCATTTGGAATCCATAAGGGGATGCTTCATTGAACCCGAACCTTGGACAACACTAAGGACCTGGGGTGACGTCACCGTCATGTGATCAGTGCAGGGGGCGTGGGTCAGTACTGGATCACCTCTTATCCAATCCAGTGCTGAGCCCCGCCCCCTGCACTGATCACATGACGGTGACGTCACCCCAGGTCCTTAGTGTTGTCCAAGGTTCGGGTTCATTGAAGAATCCCCTTATGGATTCCAAATGCCGGTATGGTCCGTGGTGGTGGAATCCATAATGGGATGCTTCGATAACCCGAACCCGAACTTTGGACGCCGAACTTAAAATACAAATTCGCTCAATTCTACAAGGGAGGCTTGTTTTCCGCCTGTTTCGGTGGTTTTCTGACCCCCTACATCCCACTATCCCGGTCTCCCTGCTGTCATACCACTAGCTCCTTTAAATGACATTGCGGCAGCCAGACGGGTTCAGCGGACTCTCAGGAGCCGATGCAGCACTGATCACATGACTTTAAAAAGTGCCCCTCCAAACCAGTGTACTTCTGCTGGTGTTTAACAGCTCTTTGCCCAAACTTGAGGAGAAAGGGGCAAAGAAATCCCTGAATCACCAGACTTCTCTTACCTCCACCCATGGCAGCATCAAGATACAGGCGGAACCGCCGGCTCCTCAGCCCAAACACTCGGGCCACTTCGCGGTACAGGCCCTGATAGTCCAGATCATTTTGTCCAATTGGGTTTTGCAGCAAAAGTGTTCCTGGTAAATGGAAGGGCAGCAGGTTGGTGTGCTGAAGCCTAAGCGCCTACCAGTGAGCACGCTGCTGCCATGATGCTTACATACCTTGGGTATCGGTGCTCAGCACCCTCAGGTTGACATACTGGCAATCCAGCTGGCCTCCATTACTTGGTACAACCGGGGCAGCTCCAGAGGTAACGTAAAGGATCTTTCCATTTAAACTCAAGGGGTTGGCATCACTGTGCAATTCTACAAAAAGATAAGAGAAGGTGAGAATGAGGCCCAGAAGATAAATACAAGGAGAGCGCTTCCATGTGTCGTTACCTTTGGTCCCATCGTATACTGCAAGTCGTGCCATCTTCAGCTGAAATATAGCAGACACTGCAGCTTTTAGTTCAGACACGCTGGAAACAGCGGCTCCTTTGGGATTCTCCAGCAGTAGGAATCCACCTACAAGAGAGGCAAAGTGATGAGGGGTCCGGAGAGGTGGAAGCCATGTTCTGGAAGGAAAGTCACTTTCTTCATGTCTGTGAGAACATAATGGCGGATGTAACAGGGAACGAGAACGCTCATAGGGCCATGCGTCCACCCTACTCATCCTGCTGCATTGCCATGTGGAGAACGAGTTGAACGACTCTAGACATCTTTCAGAGACAGATTTTTCCTACCATCGGAGGGACACAATGCAGGGAGCTGCCAGCTGAAGATCATACAGTTGAGGGCTTCCAGACCTACTTTGTTCCGTGCTGTTAACAGCTATCTGCAGCTTCACACAGGCGCAGGCAGGACCATCCACGGCCTGGAAGGAACCTCTGACCAGCGTGATCTCCAGATCAGAACCTTTCAGCTGGAAACAAACACAGGATAAACTGAAAGCTTCTGAGCATGTCACTGACAGGGTGGGATGCGCCCGCACCCCCGCCTCTACTGACCTGGGTCTTTTCCTTTATTATAATGCTAGATGAGGGTGGCACTGGATAAGGAATAAGAGGAGACTTGACTGTGGCCAAAATGAAATCTGTGTGCCCCTGGATGACAGAGTGCAGGTAATCTCCCTGCGGCTCCACCCGGTAGTAGATGCTTATCTCATCAGTTGGAACCAAGTTTCCCTGTGGAATATGAAAAAAAAAAAGGAATTTATCCAAAACTCAGGATGATCAACTTTAGTGCAAGTAAAATCAAGACATCCCTCCAAACTAACACAGGAAGCTGCACCTCATTAGTGAGATTAAGAAGAGGACCTCATAATGAAGATTTCTGGGGCTCTCTTCCTTGCCCTCTCCTCAGTGCCAAACATTTCTGGATCACGTCCTGGTTCACACAGAGACCATACTGCACAGGACACATCATTCCCTGGGCTGAGGAGAACAGATGACCGGCCACCACCACGGACAGGGCGCTGTTGTACACGTTTCATCTCCACTCACCTTTTTCCGTAACTTCTGGATACGATTAATAACCTCTCTAGCGACACCTTCATCCACCATGGCCTGATCTGGAGTGACATCCAGCAGAACCAAGACCTGTGAAAGAATCAAACATATTTGGGTATTTCTCCTTCAGTCAGCCCCAGCCCCCATGTCTGTCACCCTCTGCACAGTCACTTGGTTTATTACACTTCTATGATTTACCTGAGCATCAGAATGAGCCTCAAATTGAGCACTGCTGTCTAGCTGATCAAAAGTGTAGAGCAGGCGCACGTCCTCCTCATGCAGCTCATGTCCATCCACCAATATGGAGCCTGCACCAAGTAGAAGTGTTAGGGGAAGCCTTGCAGGTGCCTGAAGACCACGTCGGGCTTTCAATAGGTAACAGGCAAGACCTGGATAAATACACAGCGTGGAGAACCACCTAAAATATTGTCACCCAGCACTCACCCGTTTTCTGAAACTCTTCCAGTGCCTCGCTCTTCAACTCTTTGATGGCAGCCATGATGGACTTAAATGCACCCTTCAGACGTTTGCCAAGTACCATGTGATCCGGCTCTGCTCTCAGACGGATCCCATACTTGTTTTTATCTGTAGAAACTGTTACGCTCCTGACATTCAGCTCCTGCAACAGGTGAAAGAACATCTCTGGATAATGGCAACCACACCACCAGCAGATCTGACTCCACGACAAAGCTGAGCCTCACCTCAAGAATATACTTCTCCAAGGATTTGATGTCTGCAAGGACCTCTGCTTCCTGATGGATTACAACCACTTCCTTCAATGGATACTGACGGGAGGAACACAAAATGTGAGCCATTGCAGGTCCCTAACCTCTGTAATGTGACCATCAATAGAGCGCTGCGGGATGTATCTGCCATAGGAGATAACTGAAGGCTACACGTCTCGGCCCGGGTCCATGAAGCCTCCATGTTTTATAATCTGATGTGGTTTTCACTCCAGCCAATGGTTTTTCCTCTGTTATCATAGGTATCTTCTATGGCAGTGCTCTTGAAGAGAAGTCTTTCACTGATGGTTAGATTTTGTTGGGACTTCGTCCCTGTGAAAGAGGAGCGTGGATGCGGTCTGCCTCTGGTGCTGGCAGCCATTTTCAGATCACTCAGGTGTCGCTCTTAGAATTGATTCATACTTCACTTATTTAGTCAGTTATGGGGCCAAAACTGACAAAATAACTCAAGTGTGAACTCAGCCTTACTGGTCAATGTTAGAATCAGGTTTAACCCTAACCGTGCAGTGGCCCAAGATTGTACTATAGCGTGAAAGATAGCACACCTTTTACACTGTCGTCAGCTAATTCCACATAGATTTATACAGAACCTGTTCTGTTACACGCTGATACAAGTAGAGTGGAGAGGGTGGCAACAGCATGAGGAGTCATCAAAGTGGCCCAGTCACAGAGTGGTGAGGGTGGCAACAGCATGAGGAGTCAAAGTGGCCCAGTCACAGAGTGGTGAGGGTGGCAACAGCATGAGGAGTCCTCAAAGTGGCCTAGTCACAGAGTGGAGAGGGTGGCAACAGCATGAGGAGTCCTCAAAGTGGCCTAGTCACAGAGTGGAGAGGGTGGCAACAGCATGAGGAGTCATCAAAGTGGCCCAGTCACAGAGTGGTGAGGGTGGCAACAGCATGAGGAGTCCTCAAAGTGGCCCAGTCACAGAGTGGTGAGGGTGGCAACAGCATGAGGAGTCCTCAAAGTGGCCTAGTCACAGAGTGGTGAGGGTGGCACAGCATGAGGAGTCATCAAAGTGGCCTAGTCACAGAGTGGTGAGGGTGGCAACAGCATGAGGAGTCATCAAAGTGGCCTAGTCACAGAGTGGTGAGGGTGGCAACAGCATGAGGAGTCCTCAAAGTGGCCCAGTCACAGAGTGGTGAGGGTGGCAACAGCATGAGGAGACATCAAAGTGGCCTAGTCACAGAGTGGGAAGGGTGGCAACAGCATGAGGAGACATCAAAGTGGCTCAGTCACATAGTGGTGAGGGTGGCAACAGCATGAGGAGTCATCAAAGTGGCTCAGTCACAGAGTGGTGAGGGTGGCAACAGCATGAGGAGTCATCAAAGTGGCTCAGTCACAGAGTGGTGATGGTGGCAACAGCATGAGGAGTCATCATAGTGGGCCAGTCACAGAGTGGGAAGGGTGGCAACAGCATGAGGAGTCATCATAGTGGCCCCAGCACAGAGTGGGTGGGGGGGCAACATCAGTGGCAGTAAAAGCACAAGATGGTGGGTGGCAGTAGAAGATGGCAGCAGGTGTGTGGGCAACAGGCGGGTGGTAGCATCAGAATCATGAATCACATGGCCAGGAGTAACGGGCCATTTTTCACAATGTTTTGGTGTGGCACCCAGAATGATCTAGTCTGATGCTTCAGGCATTAGTGTGTGGAAATCCTGGCTGATCCACGCCTGATTCATCTTTACACAGGTGTCTCTCCACATTTTGGGTGAAAAGGTGACTCCTCCTTGGGGTAACTATGCCCTGCGCTGCATTGAACACCTACTCTGATGCCACACTATTGTCTGGGCAGGAAAGCTTGTCCAGCACCAAATCAGCCAGTTGCAGCCACAAATCAAATTTGGCTGCCCAGTCGTCCAGGGAATCTTAGATCTGGGGTGGCAGGGTGCAGTCCAAGTATGCCACCACCTGCTGGTTCAAGTTCTGCTCCATGTACTGCTGCTGTGGGTGGTTTCTTCAATAGGCGGGTGAAGAAAAGAGAAAACTCTGGATTAGAGATGCCAGACTTAAGTTGCTGCTGGTGCTGCTGGCCACCCTCCCTCTCCCGTGCAGCATCACATACGAGGCGATGTTGGGGAACACCATTCTGCCTTTGCAGCTCAAGGAGGGCGTGTTTTGCAGGGTTTTGCAGTTTTCTGGCCATTTTCATGATGTCTTGCAGTTGGGTGGAAAATTTGAGGAACCGGTTTATGACGTGATTAAAGACGTGTGCCATGCAGGGCGCATGGGTCAGCCCTCCTTAATGCAGCGCAGACACGATGTTCTTCCCGTTATCAGTGACCATGGTTCCACTCTTCAATTGGTGAGAAAAGAGCCAGGATTCGACTTCCTCTTGAAGGACGTGGAGCAGTTCCTCCCTGGCATGACTCAGTCACAGAACAGCGTGACACCGCCGTGCTCTGCATAGGTGGTACGCTAAAGGAGCACTCCGAATTGTGCCTACAGTGGAGGCTGAGGAATAGGTTGAGGAGGCAGAGGAGGACATTGGCGCAGGACTCACAGCTTGAACACTGAGGCGGCAGTGCCGTCACCTGGCCAGGTTGCTGGTGTGGCTGGGCAGGAACCACATTTATCCTGTGGGTCGTAAATGACATATATTGTCCATGACCGTAGTTACAGCTCCATACGTCGGCGCTGTCATGAACTTTAGCAGACACCTACAGACTCAAGGACTGGCCCACCTTCTGCTCAACATACATGTGCAGGGCTGTACAGCGTTTTTGGAGCAGTAATTACGGCTTGGGAGTCTCCACAAGCGATCAGTTTTCTGAAAGGTGCAGAGTCCACCACATGGAAAGGGAGGGACTGTAGTACCAGCAACTTGGACAGGAACACGTTCAGCTTCAGTGGCGTTGGAGGAGTGCACGCATACTGTTGTCTTTTTGCAGTCACCTCAGTGATCGATTGCTGACGGAACGAGTGATGAGGAGCATCAGGACCAGTAGATCATGGGAAGGAAACACAGCTCCCCTCTGCTGAGGTGGTGGAGCCCTGACTGCTGGAGAAGGGGTGCAGGCCGCTGGGAGATGCTTCAGGCTGTACCACTACATTAGCACCATGGTTTTCACAGGCCACTTTATGGTAACGATGTGTTGACGCAGGGCCGTGGTGCCAACATTGGAACCGTGGCCACGATTCACCTTCTGCCCACAGATTCTACAAACTGCCACGCTGACTTTCTCCGGCGACTTGATGAAAAATTCCCACACCAGCGAGTATGACATTTCCCCCCCCACCTCTAGTTCTTTCCGGACAGGTAGGCTCCTTGGTAGCAGATGGTCTACCGCGGGCACATTTGGCTCCAGATCTCACACTGCTGCCACCCTGCTCACTCACGGCGATGTTAGCACCCTGCTGGCTCAGCCGCTGCCTCATGCACAAGATGCCACCCTCATCCGTTGATGGTGAAGCCTCCTCTTCACCCGGCTCCCACGTGTGATTGGCTACATCATCATCTACTGTCTGCACGTCACTGATGGCACCATCACCAGTCTCAGAGCCGCGTGCCTGACCGGTCGCAATACCTGCTTCCACACAACTCATCATCCCCAATTGCCCGCCTACGGGAGGAAGCAGCGGATCTCTCCTCCTCATCTTGGCTGGGCAGTAGCTGCTGACTGTCCTCAAGCTCATGCTCGCTGAAAAGCGGAGCCAAGCTAACAGAATACAATACTTCCTGAGCAGAAGTAACCGAACATAAATACGGAACCAACTAAGCTTGGTGTCAGAGGAACCCACTGACTCCGGGCTGGGGTGTATGATATCACTTGAGATGAAGACCAAGTTAACCATTTCAGGACAGCTGGATGACACTGGCAGCTCTGGCCTGTCGCTGCAACTGCTGCCAGCTTCAGAAACATTTTATCCACTGCCCGTTCCCTTAGAAGGCCCTGGCACCTGTCGGACATACTGTAGTGCTCATGCACACAAACGTATTTTCTTTCCGTGTCTGTTCCACTGTTTTTGCGGAACCATTCATTTAAATGGGTCTGCAAAAAAAAAAAAGTGACTCCATGTGCATTCCGCAAAAAAAACAGAACATGTCCTATTATTGTCCACATTACGTACAAGAATAGTACTGTTCTATTAGGGGCCAGCTGTTCCGTTCCGCAAAATACGGAATGCACGCGGACGTCAGCTGTATTTTTGGTGGAACATTTTTTTGCGGACCGCAAAATACATACGGTCGTGTGCATGACTCCCTATAGTGTAGATAATGCCTCTCTATTATCTCCCTACACTATCTCTAAGCTGTGCCTGCTCTCTTCCCTATAGTGTGGATAAAGCCTCCCTAATATATCCCCACACTATCTTTAGGCTGTCCCTTCTCTCTCCCTATAGTGCGGATAAAGCCTCCCTATTATATCCCTACACTTTCTTTACTCTCTCCCTATTATGTGGATAAAGCTGCCTATTATATCCCTACACTATCTCTAAGCTGTCCCTGCTCTCTCCCTATAGTGCGGATAAAGACTCCCTATTATATCCCGACACTATCTCCAAGCTGTGCCTGCTCTCTCCCTATAGCGTGGATAATGCCTCCCTATTATCTCCCTACACTATCTTTAGGCTGTTCCTTCTTTCTCCCTATAGTGCGGATAAATCCTCCCTATTATATCCCCACACTATCTTTAGGCTGTCCCTTCTCTCTCCCTATAGTGCAGATAAAGCCTCCCCATTATATCCCTACACTATCTCTAAGCTGTCCCTTCTCTCTCCCTATATAGTGTGGATAAAGCCTCCCTATTATATCCCTACACTATCTCTAAGCTGTCCCTGCTCTCTCCCTATAGTGCGGATAAAGACTCCCTATTATATCCCGACACTATCTCCAAGCTGTGCCTGCTCTCTCCCTATAGCGTGGATAATGCCTCCCTATTATCTCCCTACACTATCTTTAGGCTGTTCCTTCTTTCTCCCTATAGTGCGGATAAATCCTCCCTATTATATCCCCACACTATCTTTAGGCTGTCCCTTCTCTCTCCCTATAGTGTGGATAAAGCCTCCCTAATATATGCCTACACTATCTCTAAGCTGTCCCTGCTCTCTTCCCTATAGTGCAGATAAAGCCTCCCTATTATATGCCTACACTATCTCTAAGCTGTCCCTGCTTTCTTCCCTATAGTGTGGATAAAGCCTCCCTAATATATCCCCACACTATCTTTAGGCTGTCCCTTTTCTCTCCCTATAGTGCAGATAAAGCCTCCCCATTATATCCCTACACTATCTCTAAGCTGTCCCTTCTCTCTCCCTATAGTGTGGATAAAGCCTCCCTATTATATCCCTACACTATCTCTAAGCTGTCCCTGCTCTCTCCCTATAGATGTAGATAAAGACTCCCTATTATATCCCGAACACTATCTCCAAGCTGTGCCTGCCTTCCTATAGCGTGATAATGCCTCCTATTATCTCCCTACACTATCTTTAGGCTGTCCCTTTTCTCTCCCTATAGTGCAGATAAAGCCTCCCCATTATATCCCTACACTATCTCTAAGCTGTCCCTTCTCTCTCCCTATATAGTGTGGATAAAGCCTCCCTATTATATCCCTACACTATCTCTAAGCTGTCCCTGCTCTCCCTATAGTGCGGATAAAGACTCCCTATTATATCCCAACACTCTCCCTATAGTGTGGATAAAGCCTCCCTATTATCTCCCTACACTATCTTTAGGTTGTCCCTTCTCTCTCCCTATAGTGCGGATAAATCCTCCCTATTATATCCCCACACTATCTTTAGGCTGTCCCTTCTGTCTCCCTATAGTGCGGATAAAGCCTCCCTAATATATGCCTACACTATCTCTAAGCTGTCCCTGCACTCTCCCTATAGTGTGGATAAAGCCTCCCTATTATATCCCTACACTATTTCTAAGCTGTCCCTTCTCTCTCCCTATAGTGCGGATAAATCCTCCCTATTATATCCCCACACTATCTTTAAGCTGTCCCTGCTCTCTCCCTATAGCGTGGATAATGCCTCCCTATTATCTCCCTACACTATCTCTAAGCTGTCCCTGCTCTTTCCCTATAGTGTGGATAAAGCCTCCCTATTATATCCCTACACTATTTCTAAGCTGTCCCTGCTCTCTCCCTATATAGTGTGGATAAAGCCTCCATATCCTTTCCCTACACTATGAATAATCTTTCCCTGTACAGCTCACCAGTTTTTTTTTATAAAGTCTTTCCTAATCACTGCTCCTAGTGCCTGTCACATCTCTTCCTGCACTAAGTTCACTGTAAAATGGTGGAGATCAGGCAGGAAGAAACTATAGGGCTGTGACATCACAGGGGCTGGCTATCTGCTGATTGGCTGTCTGCATGGCATTATGGGTGCTCCCTCGTTCCCGGGCTTCTTATTTCCTCTTTCTAACATGTGCAGTAGCCATTTTAGAAAAAATAAGATTTGTTACCACGAAGTGCGAGGAAATTTGACTTTGTGATGAATCTAATTTTTCCTTCGTCAACTTTGGTTTGCTCAACACTAATTATTATCATAGAACCTGACAGGGGCGCTCGTGTTTCCTTCCTTCACTTTCCACGAGCTATGTAAAGGTAATGGACTAACCTTAATGGGCAGCGTCTTCCGGTCACGAATCACCCTGCCCAGCTCAATGACGGACTGCATCCGAGAAACTGCATTCTCAATCTTCTTATCAATCAAATTCTCCCTGAGTCACAAAGAAAATAAACGGAGTGAAATCATCAACTACTACACGGATCCCACTGCCCGGCATCACCGCACTGGCACAGAGAAGAAGGAAGGCCGTGGTCAATCGGTTAGGATTACCGCACAGGAGGAAGCATCAGGTAATGGATGCTCTGCGAGTCCTTGTCATGGACAGACACTGGGTCAAGCAGCAGCTTCAGTTTCTGATACATCATTTCTGTAATGAACGGCGTGAATGGAGCCTGAGGAGAGAAAAAAGGCAGACATCCATGGTAGGGGTCTTCAGAAGAAAGGTGTCTGTGGAGGGACGGCGTGGTCCCCAATCACCGCGCACCACAGGAGGGAATACCGCTAGCAAAAGTCAGAAATTATGGCACACTTCATATCTACACTATCATGTGTCACCAAATGTGGGTGAGGTCTCCAGAGACCAGTGAAAATTATAGGGCAAATCAATGCTGCACAAAAGGCACAAAAGGCACAGATTTACAATTTCCGGTGAAAGGACAGCGAAGATGCACCAAATTTATTAAACAGCGCATTGAAGTCCAAGTCGGATTTCAGACTGACGGTTCTAGGTTTAGTGCTCGAGAAAACAGCAATGTGGTTTGCTGGTGACATGTAATGGTGTTTCCTTACCATCAGCCGGCACATGGAGAACAGGACACTGAACAAGGTCTCCAGGGCCATCAGACACTCGGACGTCCCACTCTCACCCTGGAACAGAGGAGACATTTGGAGATGATGACACGGCAAGGTAGGAAGACACAACGGTGCCTCAGCGAGTTCTCACCTTCAGCCGTCGGCGGTTCATGCGCACATACCAGTTGGTCAGCATATCAACGAAGCGCACAAGCCTGGGGACCACTGTGTAAAGTCTGTAAGCTGAGGAGAGGAGCAGAGCCATGAGACCCCAAACACAGCCAAAAATGGACAACTAAACCTGCCAACCCTGCCCGGGCACCTGTCATCTCTGCCTTGAAGAAGTGGATTAGTGACTGAGTGAAGGACAGAATCCACTGGTCCATGATGTTGCTGCTTGGCTTTGCTGAGCTCTCATGATACAAAAACTGGACGCCCTCCTCCTGGAGACACAAAGCACCATAGTGAAAAGGCCCGAGGCCCAGAGACAGGTGGAGACCAGTGAGAGACCGCTGCAGCGTTCTGCTAGGAAAGTACAACCAATGTCTCCTGTCCTGACCCCCTGTACATTACCGCCAATGTCTCCTGTCCTGACCCCCTGTACATTACCGCCAATGTCTCCTGTCCTGACCCCCTGTACATTACCGCCAATGTCTCCTGTCCTGACCCCCTGTACATTACCGCCAAGGTCTCCTGTCCTGACCCCCTGTACATTACCGCCAATGTCTCCTGTCCTGACCCCCTGTACATTAACGCTAATGTCTCCCGTCCTGACCCCCTGTACATTACCGCCAATGTCTCCTGTCCTGACCCCCTGTACATTACCGCCAAGGTCTCCTGTCCTGACCCCCTGTACATTACCGCCAATGTCTCCTGTCTTGACCCCCTGTACATTACGGCCAACATCTCCCGTCCTGACCCTCTGTACATTACCGCCAATGTCTCCTGTCCTGACCCCCTGTACATTACCGCTAATGTCTCCTGTCCTGACCCCCTGTACATTACCGCCAATGTCTCCTGTCCTGATCCCTGTACATTACCGCCAATGTCTCCTGTCCTGACCCTCTGTACATTACCGCCAATGTCTCCTGTCCTGATCCCTGTACATTACCGCTAATGTCTCCTGTCCTGACCCTGTACATTACCGCCAATGTCTACTGTCCTGACCCCCTGTACATTACCGCTAATGTCTCCTGTCCTGACCCCCTGTACATTACCGCCAAGGTCTCCTGTCCTGATCCCTGTACATTACCGCTAATGTCTCCTGTCCTGACCCCCTGTACATTACCGCCAATGTCTCCTGTCCTGATCTCTGTACATTACCGCCAATGTCTCCTGTCCTGACCCCCTGTACATTACCGCCAAGGTCTCCTGTCCTGACCCCCTGTACATTACCGCCAATGTCTCCTGTCCTGATCCCTGTACATAACTGCCAATTTCTCATGTCCTGACCCCCTGTATATTACCACCAATGTCTCCTGTCCTGACCCCCTGTACATTACCGCCAACATCTCCCGTCCTGACCCGCTGTACATTACCACCAATGTCTCCTGTCCTGACCCCCTGTACATTACCGCTAATGTCTCCTGTCCTGACCCCCTGTACATTACCGCTAATGTCTCCTGTCCTGACCCCCTGTACATTACCGCTAATGTCTCCTGTCCTGACCCCCTGTACATTACCGCCAACGTCTCCTGTCCTGATCTCTGTACATTACCGCCAATGTCTCCCGTCCTGACCCCCTGTACATTACCGCCGTTTCCAGTCATGACCCCCTGTACATTACCACCAACGTTTCCCATCCTGATCCTTGTACATTACCGCCGTCTCCCATCCCGACCCCCTGTACATTACCTTCGTTTCCAGTCATGACACCTGTACATTACCGCCGTTTCCTGTCATGAGCCCTGTACATTACCGCCAACGTCTCCCGTCATGATCCCTTATGCATTACTACCATCTCCCGTCGTGATCCCTCTGTACATTACCACGGTCTCCCGTCATGAGCCCTATACATTACCACCAACCTCTCCTGTCATGAGCCCTGTACATTACCACCAACTTCTCCCGTCATGAGCCCTATACATTACCACCAACGTTTCCCAGTCATGAGCCCTGTACAATGCCGCCAACATTTCCCCTCCCGACCGCTGTACATTACCGCCAACGTCTCCCGTCATGACCCCTGTACAATACCACCAACGTCTCCCGTCCTGACCCCCTGTACATTACCAACGTTTCTCGTCATAAGCCCTGTACATTACCACCAACCTCTCCCGTCATGAGCCCTGTACATTACCACCAACGTCTCCCGTCATGACCCCTGTACATTACCAACGTCTCCCGTCATGACCCCTGTACATTACCACCAACCTCTCCCGTCATGAGCCCTATACATTACCACCAACCTCTCCCGTCATGACCCCTGTACAATGCCGCCAACATTTCCCCTCCCGACCGCTGAACATTACCACCAACGTTTCCCGTCATGAGCCCTGTACATTACCAACGTTTCTCGTCATAAGCCCTGTACATTACTGCCGTTTCCTGTCATGAGCCCTGTACATTACCACCAACCTCTCCCGTCATGAGCCCTGTACATTACCACCAACGTCTCCCGTCATGAGCCCTGTACATTATCACCAACGTCTCCCGTCATGACCCCTGTACATTATCACCAACGTTTCCCGTCATGACCCCTGTACATTACCACCAACCTCTCCCGTCATGAGCCCTATACATTACCACCAACGTCTCCTGTCATGACCCCTGTACAATGCCGCCAACATTTCCCCTCCCGACCGCTGTACATTACCGCCAACGTCTCTCCACATGTGATGGGCACAGTTCTCAAACTGATTTTTGAATGGTCGCTCAACTTTACATGTAACCAGCAGTTTTAACTACAATACCGTGTCCACTACACGTGACTGCTATGTGCGTCAGTTTCTGAACATGGAGGCAACATGAACGTGTTTTAGTCACCTTATGAAGCCGATAAATATTCTGCATCAGGAATCGGAAGGCGTTGTACCAAGGTAAGAAAACATCTTTCAGGACATCGCGGACGCCTTCTTCTTTGAAGCGCAAATTCTCTGCTCTCACAACCGGAGAATTAATCAAATATAACCTGAAATGAGCCATCAACATGCCATGAATGGGACGACGAACGGTCACTGGGGAGGACGCCTTCCGAGAGTGCCACTTACCTAAGGGCATCCGCTCCATAGTTATTGATCACGTGCATGGGGTCGGGGTAGTTCTTCTTACTTTTACTCATTTTTTGGCCATCACTGTCACATCGCAGAAAGAAAAACACCATGGTGAAAAAAAGGCAAGAAAAAAAATGGAGCAAGTCCACCAAGCCCAACCTTGTGATCACCCCAGTTAGTTTGTGTCTCTCTACACAGGCACCCAAACATAATGACCCCCACTACACAGGCACCCAAACATAATGACCCCCACTACACAGGCACCCAAACATAATGACCCCCACTACACAGGCACCCAAACATAATGACCCCCACTACACAGGCACCCAAATATAGTGACCCCCGGCACGGAGGCATCCAAATATAACGACCCCCACTACACAGGCATCCAAATATAACGATCCCCACTACACAGGCACCCAAATATAACGACCTCCACCACACAGGCACCCAAACATAATGACCCGCACTACACAGGCACCCAAATATAACGACCTCCACCACACAGGCACCCAAATATAACGACCTCCACCACACAGGCACCCAAACATAATGACCCCCACTACACAGGCACCCAAATATAACAACCTCCACCACACAGGCACCCAAATATAGTGACCCCCACTACAAAAGCACCCAAATATAACGACCCCCACTACACAAGCACCCAACTATAAGAACCCCCGGCACACAGGCATCCAAATATAACGACCCCCGCCACACAGGCACCCAAATATAACGACCCCCACCACACAAGCACCCAAATATAACGACCCCCACTACACAGGCACCCAAATATAACAACCCCTGGCACACAGGCACCCAAATATAACGACCCCCACCACACAAGCACCCAAATATAACGACCCCCACCACACAAGCACCCAAATATAGTGACCCCCACTAGAATTGACCTAGAATAAGATTTCCAGTGGCAGAGACGCCAAGAATATCAGGGGGTAAATACCTGGCTAGTACCAGACCATTGACTATGACATTCTTGAATGGTGGTTGACCGAAGAGTGCAGTAGAGAGGACCAGGAGGGTGTAGAACCTAAAGGGCAACACAGCAGACAGAACGGTTATGGCACCATTGCACCTCGACACTGAAGGTCTTCCCGTTTCTTACTTACCATCCTCTAGTCTGGTCAATGCCTTCAGCAATGAAATCAGCTGGAAAGGAGTCCTCAAACTCTCTTCTGTTCTGAAAGGGGTAGTGCACCTGAGCATAGGGCATGCTCCCGCTCTCAAACCAGCAGTCAAACACTTCAGTGACACGGCGCAGAACGCCCTTCCCACAGCGAGATGGGATAGTCAGGTGATCCACACTGAGGAGACAGAAGCCCCAATATGTAGAGCCCACCTCGCCAAAAATCAGTCCAGATCATCCAGAGGCGTCTCCTCTGCCAGCACTTACCTTTCACGGTGCAGATCTGTGACTTTACAACTGGTCAGCTCCTCCAGCTCTGCCAGGGACCCCACACACACAACCTGCGATGAGACAAGATGGCATATTTCTAATCCGAGCCCAACTGCTGCCCACCACATCTAGTTCCGTTACAACCTGACCAAACTGCATTGCAGGAGGTGTGTATATAATGGGAATCGGCATGTAGCTAAATATCATTTATATCTATGGGGTATACTCTTTGTAGACAGTAGTAGATCATGCATGTGCCTGTGTGCACATATATAAGCACATACACAACCCCCCCTCTGTTCATCTTCTGGTTTTACCTATCAGGACACTAAAACCATTCGGTCTTTAGAAGGTCTATTAATGAGGCAAACACAGGTGAATCCAGAACTTGTAGCAGCACCTTCAGCAGAAATAACTTGAAGTCCTGCTTTATGGATGACTATCAGTCTCTTGTTCTGGAGAAGTTTTGGCAGCTCTTCAGGTCACTGAGGTTTGTGGGTGTCCATTTTGCTCAATTATGGCCCCGTCAAAGCTTTTCTATGGCGTTGAAGTCTGGACATCGTAGCAGCTTGATTCTCTTCTTCAGGACGTTCTTCGGGGCACTGAGGTTTGTGGGTGTCCATTTTGCTCTTAATAGTCCCGTCAAAGCTTTTCTATGGGGTTGTAAGTCTGGACATCGTAGCAGCTTCATTCTCTTCTTCAAGACGTTCTTCGGTGCACTGAGGTTTGTGGGTGTCCAGTCTGCTATTATGAACCTGTCCTAACCTTTCTAAGGGGTTGAGGTCTGGATATTGCAGCACCTTGATTCTCTTCTTTAGGCCTCATGCACATGGCTGCTGCCCGGCTGTGCCGTATTGTGGCCCGCAATATACAGGCACCGGACGTGTGCACCCTGCATCACAGATGTGGAGCCATTCACTTGAATGGGTCCTCAATCCGGATGGCTGAGTGCGTAACGGAGGCACGGAACCACCATTCAAGTTGAAAAGGTCTGGATTAGTCTGCAGGATCCACACAGATGTAGCCCATGCATTTGTAGTCCCCAATGCACAGAACAACCGATCAACGGCAACGTGCATGAGGCCTTAGGATGTTCTTCAGGTCACTGAGGTTTGTGGGTGTCCAGTTTGCTCTATTATGGCCCAGTCACAGCATTTCTATGGGGTTGAGGTCTGGACTCTGGACACTGCAGCACCTCGATTCTCTTCTTTCTCAGACGCTCTGCAGTAGATTTAATGCCGCGCTCAGGATTATTGTCCGGTTCTATGACCCAGTTTTGGCCAAGCTTTTATTATTGGATGGCCTCACACTTGACTATGGAATACTTTGCTATACAGGAGAGTTCATGGGCGACTCAATGACTGCAATGCAGCCTAAATCATCCCCCATGCTGAATGGGTGGTATAAGGGGTTTGCACTAGAAATGACACTGTGCGTTATGGCCAAACATCTGCATTTTGGTCCAATCTGTCCGAAGAATATTGTTCCAGAAGTCAGTGGCTTCTTCAGACTTTGCCTACTAAAGTTGTTTTGCCATCTTTTTTTTTTCCGGACAACCCTTCGACACAAGCCATACTTCAGTTTTCCTTAATCTGTAATGCCTGTAGACCGAGGCCTGTAAAGACTTCGATCTTAAGAGCTTCTCAGAGCTTTCCATGGTCTGACCTTGGGGTGGATTTGCCGGGAAGTCCACTACTGGGAAGGTTGTCACTTGTCTTGAATGTGTTCCACTTCTGAATAATTTTTCTCATTGTAGACTGGTTGAAAATGGCCTCTAACCCTTCCCGGATTAATAGCAGCAACGACTGCTTCTCTAAGATCACTGCTGATGTCTTTCCTCCTCGGCCTGAATGTTCCAGACTAGCAAACTGCCAAATCATCTGCTTTCATAATGGCGGTCACGCTTGCTGGTTGCCACTTACCCACTTACTACCTACGGACGTAGTGAGGGCGGACTTCATTTCTCCCACACAGCTTCTGCATTTTGGCCTAGTTTTCGTACCTAAATAATGACCTGCTGAAATCTGTTCTGAGCTCTTCTTCCCCTGAGCATGGATTTGCACAAAGTTAAGACCTTCTAAGGACAAGATGATATTTTTATTACGTCTTGAAACATAAAACCAGAGGATTCAAAGAGAGTGGACTATAGATTCTCATGATTATATTCGTATACGTGTATTAAAGTTGTTAAATTCAGAAAAAAAAGATGACTGAGAGGAGACCATCACTGATAACACCTCCCTGTGTACAGCTATCAGTGACTGACAGCTATCTATGTATACACACTTACACAGAGAATACCATCACTGATAACACCTCCCTGTGTACAGACTATCAGTGACTGACAGCTATCTATGTATACACACTTACACAGAGAATACTATCACTGATAACACCTCCCTGTGTACAGCTATCAGTGACTGACAGCTATCTATGTATACACACTTACACAGAGAATACCATCACTGATAACACCTCCCTGTGTACAACTATCAGTGACTGACAGCTATCTATGTATACACACTTACACAGAGAATACTATCACTGATAACACCTCCCTGTGTACAGATATCAGTGACTGACAGCTATCTATGTATACACACTTACACAGAGAATACTATCACTAATAACACCTCCCTGTGTACAGATATCAGTGACTGACAGCTATCTATGTATACACACTTACACAGAGAATACTATCACTGATAACACCTCCCTGTGTACAGATATCAGTGACTGACAGCTATCTATGTATACACACTTACACAGAGAATACCATCACTGATAACACCTCCCTGTGTACAGATATCAGTGACTGACAGCTATCTATGTATACACACTTACACAGAGAATACTATCACTAATAACACCTCCCTGTGTACAGCTATCAGTGACTGACAGCTATCTATGTATACACACTTACACAGAGAATACCATCACTGATAACACCTCCTGTGTACAACTATCAGTGACTGACAGCTATCTATGTATACACACTTACACAGAGGATACTATCACTGATAACACCTCTCCTGTGTACAGATATCAGTGACTGACAGCTATCTATGTATACACACTTACACAGAGAATACTATCACTAATAACACCTCCCTGTGTACAGATATCAGTGACTGACAGCTATCTATGTATACACACTTACACAGAGAATACTATCACTGATAACACCTCCTGTGTACAGATATCAGTGACTGACAGCTATCTATGTATACACACTTACACAGAGGATACCATCACTGATAACACCTTCCTGTGTACAGATATCAGTGACTGACAGCTATCTATGTATACACACTTACACAGAGAATACTATCACTGATAACACCTCCCTGTGTACAGCTATCAGTGACTGACAGCTATCTATGTATACACACTTACACAGAGAATACTATCACTGATAACACCTCCCTGTGTACAGACTATCAGTGACTGACAGCTATCTATGTATACACACTTACACAGAGGATACCATCACTGATAACACCTTCCCTGTGTACAGATATCAGTGACTGACAGCTATCTATGTATACACACTTACACAGAGAATACTATCACTGATAACACCTCCCTGTGTACAACTATCAGTGACTGACAGCTATCTATGTATACACACTTACACAGAGAATACCATCACTGATAACACCTCCCTGTGTACAGATATCAGTGACTGACAGCTATCTATGTATACACACTTACACAGAGAATACCATCACTAATAACACCTCCCTGTGTACAACTATCAGTGACTGACAGCTATCTATGTATACACACTTACACAGAGAATACCATCACTGATAAAACCTCCCTGTGTATAACTATCAGTGACTGACAGCTATCTATGTATACACACTTACACAGAGGATACTATCACTGATAACACCTCTCCGTGTACAGATATCAGTGACTGACAGCTATCTATGTATACACACTTACACAGAGAATACTATCACTAATAACACCTCCCTGTGTACAGATATCAGTGACTGACAGCTATCTATGTATACACACTTACACAGAGAATACCATCACTGATAACACCTCCCTGTGTATAACTATCAGTGACTGACAGCTATCTATGTATACACACTTACACAGAGAATACCATCACTGATAACAGCTCCCTGTGGACAGATATCAGTGACTGACAGCTATCTATGTATACACACTTACACAGAGAATACCATCACTGATAACACCTCCCTGTGTACAGATATCAGTGACTGACGGCTATCTATGTATACACACTTACACAGAGGATACCATCACTGATAACACCTCCCTGTGTACAGATATCAGTGACTGACAGCTATCTATGTATACACACTTACACAGAGAATACTATCACTGAAAACACCTCCCTGTGTACAGATATCAGTGACTGACCCCTATCTATGTATACACACTTACACAGAGAATACTATCACTGATAACAGCTCCCTGTGTACAGATATCAGTGACTGACAGCTATGTATACACACTGACACAGAGAATACTATCACTGATAACAACTCCCCTGTGTACAGATATCAGTGACTGACAGCAATCTATGTATACACACTTACACAGAGAATACCATCACTGATAACACCTCCCTGTGTACAACTATCAGTGACTGACAGCTATCTATGTATACACACTTACACAGAGAATACTATCACTGATAACACCTCCCTGTGTACAGATATCAGCGACTTACAGCTATCTATGTATACACACTTACACAGAGAATACTATCACTGATAACACCTCCCTGTGTACAACTATCAGTGACTGACAGCTATCTATGTATACACACTGACACAGAGGATACTATCACTGATAACACCTCCCTGTGTACAGATATCAGTGACTGACAGCTATCTATGTATACACACTTACACAGAGAATACCATCACTGATAACACCTCCCTGTGTACAACTATCAGTGACTGATAGCTATCTATGTATACACACTTACACAGAATACCTTCACTGATAACACCTCCCCTGTGTACAACTATCAGTGACTGACAGCTATCTATGTATACACACTTACACAGAGAATACTATCACTGATAACACCTTCCTGTGTACAGATATCAGTGACTGACAGCTATCTATGTATACACACTTACACAGAGAATAACATCACTGATAACACCTCCCAGTGTACAACTATCAGTGACTGACAGCTATCTATGTATACACACTTACACAGAGAATACCATCACTGATAACACCTCCCTGTGTACAGATATCAGTGACTGACAGCTATCTATGTATACACACTTACACAGAGAATACTATCACTGATAACACCTCCCCTGTGTACAACTATCAGTGACTGACAGCTATCTATGTATACACACTTACACAGAGAATACTATCACTGATAACACCTCCCTGTGTACAGATATCAGTGACTGACAGCTATCTATGTATACACACTTACACAGAGAATACCATCACTGATAACACCTCCCTGTGTACAGATATCAGTGACTGACAGCTATCTATGTATACACACTTACACAGAGAATACTATCACTAATACCACCTCCCTGTGTACAACTATCAGTGACTGACAGCTATCTATGTATACACACTTACACAGAGAATACTATCACTGATAACACCTCCCTGTGTACAGATATCAGTGACTGACAGCTATCTATGTATACACACTTACACAGAGAATACTATCACTGATAACACCTCCCTGTGTACAGATATCAGTGACTGACAGCTATCTATGTATACACACTTACACAGAGAATACCATCACTGATAACACCTCTCTGTGTACAGATATCAGTGACTGACAGCTATCTATGTATACACACTTACACAGAGAATACTATCACTAATAACACCTCCCTGTGTACAGATATCAGTGACTGACAGCTATCTATGTATACACACTTACACAGAGAATACTATCACTGATAACACCTCCTGTGTACAGATATCAGTGACTGACAGCTATCTATGTATACACACTTACACAGAGAATACTATCACTGATAACACCTCCCTGTGTACAGATATCAGTGACTGACAGCTATCTATGTATACACACTTACACAGAGAATACTATCACTGATAACACCTCCCTGTGTACAGATATCAGTGACTGACAGCTATCTATGTATACACACTTACACAGAGAATACTATCACTGATAACACCTCCCTGTGTACAGACTATCAGTGACTGACAGCTATCTATGTATACACACTTACACAGAGAATACTATCACTGATAACACCTCCCCTGTGTACAGATATCAGTGACTGACAGCTATCTATGTATACACACTGACACAGAGAATACTATCACTGATAACACCTCCCTGTGTACAGATATCAGTGACTGACAGCTATCTATGTATACACACTGACAAAGAATACCATCACTGATAACACCTCCCCTGTGTAGAGAAATCAGGGACTGACCCCTATCTATGTATACACACTTACACAGAGAATACCATCACTGATAACACCTCCCTGTGTACAACTATCAGTGACTGACAGCTATCTATGTATACACACTTACACAGAGAATACTATCACTGATAACACCTCCCTGTGTACAGATATCAGCGACTTACAGCTATCTATGTATACACACTTACACAGAGAATACTATCACTGATAACACCTCCCTGTGTACAACTATCAGTGACTGACAGCTATCTATGTATACACACTTACACAGAGAATACTGTAGCGGACTGGACCCTGTACCAGAGTCTGCCCCAGTTTCCTGGAAGGGAGTGCTTGCTCGCCTCCTGCCCTGCGACTATGGCCCCATGTATGCTTGTCCTGTTTGAGCGGTGATACCCCAGATAGCTCTGCTATGGAGCCCATTCGTATAATGAAAGACTATGGGAAAGACTTTAGCTCCATGGCAATTGAACTGGATATGTGGTCTGAGCGCCATTCAATAATGTGCGCTCAGACCTAAGCTATCTGGGGATATGTTGCATGTATATGTTTTATGTAGTAATTGTAACATTGTGTAATTTTATGTCCTTTTGCAACCATGTGCTCAATGGAGTCTGCCTCTATCCCTGGATATATTGAGCGCTCAGATCCAAGCCATCTGGGGATATGTTAAATGTCTGTGTACTGTAAAGGGTGGGACATTGTGTATTGAATAGTGATGTCTGTCCTATTGTCCCCACATGTGTATTGGCGATTTCTCTTTGTCCTGAGAGATAATTGAATGACTCCTCAATTGTCTCCAGGACAGAAGACATTGTGTATTCTCCGGCCTGTGATAATTACATTAACCTGTGTGGGGTAATTGTGTCACAGGCAGAGGGGAGGGATATGCTGGGGGTGTCTGTATTGTCTCATTGTGTGTGATTGGCTGCTGTATCCCCTGTGTCGCAGTCTTCCTTCTGGTCCCCTAGGGGAGTGTCCACCAGGTGGGCGACCTGCATAAATACCGGGCAGGTAACCCTCAATAAAGTCAGAGTTCCTGCTTGACCCTCAAAACGAAGTGTCGTCTCGTTATTGGGGGATTGACTGTATGCTGATTGCCAGGAGTGTAAGCTGTTCATATTGCTTTTCCTGTTCGGATGCTTCCAGGGTTCGTGTGTCTCTTGTTCGGAAGTTGGTGAATTCGTGTGGTTTGCAGTTCGGGAAGTTGGTGATTGCAGTAGCTGCTGGTCTTTCCGGAAAAGGGAATATCGCCTAAACGGAGTTGTGTGCGTAACGGTCCGTTACAAATACCATCACTGATAACACCTCCCTGTGTACAACTATCAGTGACTGACAGCTATCTATGTATACACACTTACACAGAGAATACCTTCACTGATAACACCTCCCCTGTGTACAACTATCAGTGACTGACAGCTATCTATGTATACACACTTACACAGAGAATACCATCACTGATAACACCTCCCTGTGTACAACTATCAGTGACTGACAGCTATCTATGTATACACACTTACACAGAGAATACCATCACTGATAACACCTCCCTGTGTACAACTATCAGTGACTGACAGCTATCTATGTATACACACTTACACAGAGAATACTATCACTGATAACACCTCCCTGTGTACAGATATCAGTGACTGACAGCTATCTATGTATACACACTTACACAGAGGATACCATCACTGATAACACCTCCCTGTGTACAGATATCAGTGACTGACAGCTATCTATGTATACACACTTACACAGAGAATACTATCACTGATAACACCTCCTGTGTACAGATATCAGTGACTGACAGCTATCTATGTATACACACTTACACAGAGAATACTATCACTGATAACACCTCCCTGTGTACAGACTATCAGTGACTGACAGCTATCTATGTATACACACTTACACAGAGAATACTATCACTGATAACACCTCCCTGTGTACAGATATCAGTGACTGACAGCTATCTATGTATACACCTACACAGAGAATACTATCACTGATAACACCTCCCTGTGTACAACTATCAGCGACTGACAGCTATCTATGTATGCACACTTACACAGAGAATAACTATCACTGATAACACCTCCTGTGTACAGATATCAGTGACTGACAGCTATCTATGTATACACACTTACACAGAGAATACCTATCACTGATAACACCTCCCTGTGTACAGACTATCAGTGACTGACAGCTATCTATGTATACACACTTACACAGAGAATACCATCACTGATAACACCTCCTGTGTACAGATATCAGTGACTGACAGCTATCTATGTATACACACTTACACAGAGAATACCATCACTGATAACACCTCCTGTGTACAGACTATCAGTGACTGACAGCTATCTATGTATACACACTTACACAGAGAATACTATCACTGATAACACCTCCCTGTGTACAGATATCAGTGACTGACAGCTATCTATGTATACACACTTACACAGAGAATACTATCACTGATAACACCTCCCTGTGTACAGATATCAGTGACTGACAGCTATCTATGTATACACACTTACACAGAGAATACTATCACTAATAACACCTCCCTGTGTACAGATATCAGTGACTGACAGCTATCTATGTATACACACTTACACAGAGAATACTATCACTGATAACACCTCCCTGTGTACAGACTATCAGTGACTGACAGCTATCTATGTATACACACTTACACAGAGAATACCATCACTGATAACACCTCCCTGTGTACAGCTATCATGACTGACAGCTATACATACTTACACAGAGAATACTATCACTGATAACACCTCCCTGTATACAGATATCAGTGACTGACAGCTATCTATGTATACA
The DNA here is from genome assembly GCA_033119425.1 of Bufotes viridis. Taxonomy (NCBI): domain Eukaryota; kingdom Metazoa; phylum Chordata; class Amphibia; order Anura; family Bufonidae; genus Bufotes; species Bufotes viridis. The sequence goes on from CM065596.1 coordinate 2,167,581, forward strand.
CACTTACACAGAGAATACTATCACTGATAACACCTCCCTGTGTACAACTATCAGTGACTGACAGCTATCTCTGTATGCCACACTTACACAGAGAATACTATCACTGATAACACCTCCTGTGTACAACTATCAGTGACTGACAGCTATCTATGTATACACACTTACACAGAGAATACTATCACTGATAACACCTTCCTGTGTACAGATATCAGTGACTGACAGCTAACTATGTATACACACTTACACAGAGAATACTATCACTGATAACACCTCCCTGTGTACAGATATCAGTGACTGACAGCTATCTATGTATACACACTTACACAGAGAATACTATAACTAATAACACCTCCCTGTGTACAGATATCAGTGACTGACAGCTATCTATGTATACACACCTACATAGAGAATACTATCACTGATAACACCTCCCTGTGTACAGATATCAGCGACTTACAGCCATCTATGTATACACACTTACACAGAGAATACTATAACTAATAACACCTCCCTGTGTACAGATATCAGTGACTGACAGCTATCTATGTATACACACTTACACAGAGAATACTATCACTGATAACACCTCCCTGTGTACAGATATCAGCGACTTACAGCCATCTATGTATACACACTTACACAGAGAATACTATCACTGATAACACCTCCCTGTGTACAGCTATCAGTGACTGACAGCTATCTTTGTATACACACTTACACAGAGAATACCTTCACTGATAACACCTCCCTGTGTACAACTATCAGTGACTGACAGCTATCTATGTATACACACTTACACAGAGAATACTATCACTAATAACACCTCCCTGTGTACAGATATCAGCGACTTACAGCTATCTATGTATACACACATACACAGAGAATACTATCACTGATAACACCTCCCTGTGTACAGCTATCTATGTATACACACTTACATAGAGAATACTATCACTGATAACACCTCCCTGTGTACAGATATCAGTGACTGACAGCTATCTATGTATACACACTTACACAGAGAATACTATCACTAATAACACCTCCCTGTGTACAGATATCAGTGACTGACAGCTATCTATGTATACACACTTACACAGAGAATACTATCACTGATAACACCTCCCCTGTGTATAACTATCAGTGACTGACCCCTATCTATGTATACACACTTACACAGAGAATACCATCACTGATAACACCTCCCTGTGTACAGCTATCTATGTATATACACTTACACAGAGAATACTATCACTGATAACACCTCCCTGTATACAGATATCAGTGACTGACAGCTATCTATGTATACACACTTACACAGAGAATACTATCACTGATAACACCTCCCTGTGTACAGATATCAGTGACTGACAGCTATCTATGTATACACACCTACATAGAGAATACTATCACTGATAACACCTCCCTGTATACAGATATCAGTGACTGACAGCTATCTATGTATACACACTTACACAGAGAATACTATCACTGATAACACCTCCCTGTGTACAGATATCAGTGACTGACAGCTATCTATGTATACACACTTACACAGAGAATACTATCACTGATAACACCTCCCTGTGTACAGATATCAGTGACTGACAGCTATCTATGTATACACACTTACACAGAGAATACTATCACTGATAACACCTCCCTGTGTACAGATATCAGTGACTGACAGCTATCTATATATACACACTTACACAGAGAATACTATCACTGATAACACCTTCCTGTGTACAGATATCAGTGACTGACAGCTATCTATGTATACACACTGACAAAGAATACCATCACTGATAACACCTCCCCTGTGTAGAGAAATCAGGGACTGACCCCTATCTATGTATACACACTTACACAGAGAATACCATCACTGATAACACCTCCCTGTGTACAACTATCAGTGACTGACAGCTATCTATGTATACACACTTACACAGAGAATACTATCACTGATAACACCTCCCTGTGTACAGATATCAGCGACTGACAGCTATCTATGTATACACACTTACACAGAGAATACTATCACTGATAACACCTCCCTGTGTACAACTATTAGTGACTGACAGCTATCTATGTATACACACTTACACAGAGAATACTGTAGCGGACTGGACCCTGTACCAGAGTCTGCCCCAGTTTCCTGGAAGGGAGTGCTTGCTCGCCTCCTGCCCTGCGACTATGGCCCCATGTATGCTTGTCCTGTTTGAGCGGTGATACCCCAGATAGCTCTGCTATGGAGCCCATTCGTATAATGAAAGACTATGGGAAAGACTTTAGCTCCATGGCAATTGAACTGGACATGTGTGGTCTGAGCGCCATTCAATTATGTGCACTCAGACCTAAGCTATCTGGGGATATGTTGCATGTATATGTTTTATGTAGTAATTGTAACATTGTGTAATTTTATGTCCTTTTGCAACCATGTGCTCAATGGAGTCTGCCTCTATCCCTGGATATATTGAGCGCTCAGATCCAAGCCATCTGGGGATATGTTAAATGTCTGTGTACTGTAAAGGGTGGGACATTGTGTATTGAATAGTGATGTCTGTCCTATTGTCCCCACATGTGTATTGGCGATTTCTCTTTGTCCTGAGAGATAATTGAATGACTCCTCAATTGTCTCCAGGACAGAAGACATTGTGTATTCTCCGGCCTGTGATGATTACATTAACCTGTGTAGGGTAATTGTATCACAGGCAGAGGGGAGGGATATGCTGGGGGTGTCTGTATTGTCTCATTGTGTGTGATTGGCTGCTGTATCCCCTGTGTCGCAGTCTTCCTTCTGGTCCCCTAGGGGAGTGTCCACCAGGTGGGAGACCTGCATAAATACCGGGCAGGTAACCCTCAATAAAGTCAGAGTTCCTGCTTGACCCTCAAAACGAAGTGTCGTCTCGTTATTGGGGGGGATTTGACTGTATGCTGATTGCCAGGAGTGTAAGCTGTTCATATTGCTTTTCCTGTTCGGATGCTTCCAGGGTTCGTGTGTCTCTTGTTCGGAAGTTGGTGAATTCGTGTGGTTTGCAGTTCGGGAAGTTGGTGATTGCAGTAGCTGCTGGTCTTTCCGGAAAAGGGAATATCGCCTAAACGGAGTTGTGTGCGTAACGGTCCGTTACATTTGGTGGCAAGCGGCGGGATCATTTCCACAGCCCAGAAGGACATCTACAGGGCAACACCATTCCTTGGATTACAAAGTGAGGGCAACGCCAGTACCCGTACAGCGCCCTATCTACAAAAGAAAGAACTTCAGGAGAACAAGCATGGCACCCAGCTACACGCAGGAGGAATTTGACAGAGAGCTGAGATCACGGCTGATTTTCTTCGGACCCAACCCCGGAGAAATCTGTGCAGTTCGTGGAGGAGGATAACAGCAGAGTACCTGCAGTTCATGGCAGATGGTATCGTCCGCCTCCCCAGCGGCTGAGTGCGTTCCGGAGAGCTGAAGGTGCCGCCCTTCCTCCCCAGCGGCAGTGTGTACCCCAGGGAGCTGAAGGTGCCGTCCTTCCTCCCCAGCGGCAGTGTGTATCCCAGGGAGCTGAAGGTGCCGTCCTTCCTCCCCAGCGGCAGTGTGTACCCCAGGGAGCTGAAGGTGTCATCCTTCCTCCCCAGCGGCCGTGTGTACCCCCGGGAGCTGAAGGTGCCGTCCTTCCTCCACAGCGGCAGTGTGTACCCCAGGGAGCTGAAGGTGTCGTCCTTCCTCCCCAGCGGCAGTGTGTACCCCAGGGAGCTGAAGGTGCCGTCCTTCCTCCCCAGCGGCAGTGTGTACCCCAGGGAGCTGAAGGTGTCATCCTTCCTCCCCAGCGGCCGTGTGTACCCCAGGGAGCTGAAGGTGCCGTCCTTCCTCCCACAGCGGCAGTGTGTACCCCAGGGAGCTGAAGGTGTCGTCCTTCCTCCCCAGCGGCAGTGTGTACCCCAGGGAGCTGAAGGTGCCGTCCTTCCTCCCCAGCGGCAGTGTGTACCCCAGGGAGCTGAAGGTGCCGTCCTTCCTCCCCAGCGGCAGTGTGTACCCCAGGGAGCTGAAGGTGCCGTCCTTCCTCCCCAGCGGCAGTGTGTACCCCAGGGAGCTGAAGGTGCCGTCCTTCCTCCCCAGCGGCAGTGTGTACCCCAGGGAGCTGAAGGTGTCATCCTTCCTCCCCAGCGGCAGTGTGTACCCCCGGGAGCTGAAGGTGCCGTCCTTCCTCCCCAGCGGCAGTGTGTACCCCAGGGAGCTGAAGGTGCCGCCCTTCCTCCCCAGCGGCAGTGTGTACCCCAGGGAGCTGAAGGTGTCGTCCTTCCTCCCCAGCGGCAGTGTGTACCCCAGGGAGCTGAAGGTGCTGTCCTTCCTCCCCAGCGGCAGTGTGTACCCCAGGGAGCTGAAGGTGTCGTCCTTCCTCCCCAGCGGCAGTGTGTATCCCAGGGAGCTGAAGGTGCCGTCCTTCCTCCCCAGCGGCTGTGTGTACCCCAGGGAGCTGAAGGTGCCGTCCTTCCTCCCCAGCGGCAGTGTCTACCCCGGGAGCTGAAGGTGTCATCCTTCCTCCCCAGCGGCAGTGTCTACCCCGGGAGCTGAAGGTGTTTCCTTCCTCCCAGCTGCAGTGTGTACCCCAGCAGCAGGACAAAATATTGAAAGGGGAGACAGTTGGTCCCCCTCCACCAGCAGAGAGAGGGTCAGGGAGAGGAGCCTGCTACCCGCTCTCCCCAGCGGCAGTCTACAGTTCAGAGAGAGGGGCTTGTTACACCCTCTCTCCAGCGGCAGCCTAACCCACCAAGGGGAGATGTTACGCCCCAACGGTGCAGATGGGACCGTGGTCTCTGCACTTGCAGCACAAGGGGCAAGGATGGTCGGTCCTGTCCGCCAGCCACAGAGCGGTTTATCCAGAGGGGAGACAGTCGGTCTCCTCCCCCACAACCAGGCTCCCACCAGGCTACTTCCGTGGTAGCGCTGGCCCCAGGGCAGAGTACCGCCGGTCTCTGCCCACTCAGCAACCCACCTAGGCAGTCTACCAGTCCCCCGCACAGCCGTAGTGAGGCACCTGGACATGGACAAGTTGCTACTTTATCCAGGTGTAGTAACCATTTATTGTGGGTGGGCTGTACTGCTGTTTGTGCTTCGTGGGTGGGTTGTTGGACTAACCAGGGCACTGACCGGCAGGAGGTCAGATACCCTGTTAGTCTCTTTGGTAAAGGGGAGAAATGTAGCGGACTGGACCCTGTACCAGAGTCTGCCCCAGTTTCCTGGAAGGGACTGCTTGCTCGCCTCCTGCCCTGCGACTATGGCCCCATGTATGCTTGTCCTGTTTGAGCGGTGATGCCCCAGATAGCTCTGCTATGGAGCCCATTCGTATAATGAAAGACTATGGGAAAGACTTTAGCTCCATGGCAATTGAACTGGACATGTGTGGTCTGAGCGCCATTCAATAATGTGCGCTCAGACCTAAGCTATCTGGGGATATGTTGCATGTATATGTTTTATGTAGTAATTGTAACATTGTGTAATTTTATGTCCTTTTGCAACCATGTGCTCAATGGAGTCTGCCTCTATCCCTGGATATATTGAGCGCTCAGATCCAAGCCATCTGGGGATATGTTAAATGTCTGTGTACTGTAAAGGGTGGGACATTGTGTATTGAATAGTGATGTCTGTCCTATTGTCCCCACATGTGTATTGGCGATTTCTCTTTGTCCTGAGAGATAATTGAATGACTCCTCAATTGTCTCCAGGACAGAAGACATTGTGTATTCTCCGGCCTGTGATAATTACATTAACCTGTGTGGGGTAATTGTGTCACAGGCAGAGGGGAGGGATATGCTGGGGGTGTCTGTATTGTCTCATTGTGTGTGATTGGCTGCTGTATCCCCTGTGTCGCAGTCTTCCTTCTGGTCCCCTAGGGAGTGTCCACCAGGTGGGAGACCTGCATAAATACCGGGCAGGTAGCCCTCAATAAAGTCAGAGTTCCTGCTTGACCCTCAAAACGAAGTGTCGTCTCGTTATTGGGGGATTTGACTGTATGCTGATTGCCAGGAGTGTAAGCTGTTCATATTGCTTTTCCTGTTCGGCTGCTTCCAGGGTTCGTGTGTCTCTTGTTCGGAAGTTGGTGAATTCGTGTGGTTTGCAGTTCGGGAAGTTGGTGATTGCAGTAGCTGCTGGTCTATCCGGAAAAGGGAATATCGCCTAAACGGAGTTGTGTGCGTAACGGTCCGTTACAAATACCATCACTGATAACACCTCCCTGTGTACAACTATCAGTGACTGACAGCTATCTATGTATACACACTTACACAGAGAATACCTTCACTGATAACACCTCCCCTGTGTACAACTATCAGTGACTGACAGCTATCTATGTATACACACTTACACAGAGAATACCATCACTGATAACACCTCCCTGTGTACAACTATCAGTGACTGACAGCTATCTATGTATACACACTTACACAGAGAATACCATCACTGATAACAGCTCCCTGTGTACAACTATCAGTGACTGACAGCTATCTATGTATACACACTTACACAGAGAATAACATCACTGATAACACCTCCCCTGTGTATAACTATCAGTGACTGACCCCTATCTATGTATACACACTTACACAGAGAATACTATCACTAATAACACCTCCCTGTGTACAGATATCAGTGACTGACAGCTATCTATGTATACACACTTACACAGAGAATACCATCACTGATAACACCTCCCTGTGTACAGATATCAGTGACTGACAGCTATCTATGTATACACACTTACACAGAGAATACTATCACTGATAACACCTCCTGTGTACAGATATCAGTGACTGACAGCTATCTATGTATACACACTTACACAGAGAATACCATCACTGATAACACCTCCCTGTGTACAGATATCAGTGACTGACAGCTATCTATGTATACACACTTACACAGAGAATAGTATCACTGATAACACCTCCCCTGTGTACAGATATCAGCGACTTACAGCTATCTATGTATACACACTTACACAGAGAATACTATCACTGATAACACCTCCCTGTGTACAGACTATCAGTGACTGACAGCTATTCTATGTAGGTACATCATTACATAGAGAATACTATCACTGATAACACCTCCCTGTGTACAGATATCAGTGACTGACGGCTATCTATGTATACACACTTACACAGAGAATACTATCACTGATAACACCTCCCCGTGTACAACTATCAGTGACTGACAGCTATCTATGTATACACACTTACACAGAGTATACTATCACTAATAACTCCTCCCTGTGTACAGATATCAGCGACTTACAGCTATCTATGTATACACACTTACACAGAGAATACTATCACTGATAACACCTCCCGTGTACAACTATCAGTGACTGACAGCTATCTATGTATACACACTTACACAGAGTATACTATCACTAATAACTCCTCCCTGTGTACAGATATCAGCGACTTACAGCTATCTATGTATACACACTTACACAGAGAATACTATCACTGATAACACCTCCCCGTGTACAACTATCAGTGACTGACAGCTATCTATGTATACACACTTACACAGAGTATACTATCACTAATAACTCCTCCCTGTGTACAGATATCAGTGACTGACAGCTATCTATGTATACACACTTACACAGAGAATACTATCACTGATAACACCTCCCTGTGTACAGCTATCTATGTATACACACTTACACAGAGAATACTATCACTGATAACACCTCCCTGTGTACAACTATCAGTGACTTACAGCTATCTATGTATACACACTTACACAGAGAATACTATCACTGATAACACCTCCCTGTGTACAGATATCAGCGACTGACAGCTATCTATGTATACACACTTACACAGAGAATACTATCACTGATAACACCTCCCCTGTGTATAACTATCAGTGACTGACCCCTATCTATGTATACACACTTACACAGAGAATACCATCACTGATAACACCTCCCTGTGTACAGATATCAGTGACTGACAGCTATCTATGTATACACACTTACACAGAGAATAGTATCACTGATAACACCTCCCCTGTGTACAGATATCAGCGACTTACAGCTATCTATGTATACACACTTACACAGAGAATACTATCACTGATAACACCTCCCTGTGTACAGATATCAGTGACTGACAGCTATCTATATATACACACTTACACAGAGAATACCATCACTGATAACACCACTCTGTGTACAGATATCAGTGACTGACAGCTATCTATGTATACACACTTACACAGAGAATACTATCACTGATAACACCTCCCTGTGTACAGATATCAGTGACTTACAGCTATCTATGTATACACACTTACACAGAAAATACTATCACTGATAACACCTCCCTGTGTACAACTATCAGTGACTGACAGTATTCTCTGTGTAAGTGTGTATACATAGATAGCTATCACTGATAACACCTCCCTGTGTACAGATATCAGTGACTGACAGCTATCTATGTATACACACTTACACAGAGAATACTGTCACTGATAACACCTCCCTGTGTACAACTATCAGCGACTGACAGCTATCTATGTATACACACTTACACAGAGAATAACATCACTGATAAAACCTCCCTGTGTACAGATATCAGTGACTGATAGCTATCTATGTATACACACTTACACAGAGTATACTATCACTAATAACTCCTCCCTGTGTACAGATATCAGTGACTGACAGCTATCTATGTATACACACTTACACAGAGAATACTATCACTGATAACACCTCCCTGTGTACAGATATCAGTGACTGGCAGCTATCTATGTATACACACTTACACAGAGAATACTATCACTGATAACACCTCCCTGTGTACAGATATCAGCGACTGACAGCTATCTATGTATCAACACTTACACAGAGAATACTATCACTGATAACACCTCCCTGTGTACAGATATCAGCGACTTACAGCTATCTATGTATACACACTTACACAGAGAATACTATCACTGATAACACCTCCCCGTGTACAACTATCAGTGACTGACAGCTATCTATGTATACACACTTACACAGAGGATACTATCACTGATAACACCTCCCTGTGTACAGATATCAGTGACTGATAGCTATCTATGTATACACACTTACACAGAGAATACTATCACTGATGACACCTCCCTGTGTACAGATATCAGTGACTGACAGCTATCTATGTATACACACTTACACAGAGAATACCATCACTGATAACACCTCTCCGTGTACAGATATCAGTGACTGACAGCTATCTATGTATACACACTTACACAGAGAATACTATCACTGATAACACCTCCCTGTGTACAGATATCAGTGACTGACAGCTATCTATGTATACACACTTACACAGAGAATACTATCACTGATAACACCTCCCTGTGTACAGATATCAGTGACTGACAGCTATCTATGTATACACACTTACACAGAGAACCGCATCACTGATAACACCTCCCTGTGTACAGATATCAGTGACTGACAGCTATCTATGTATACACACTGACACAGAGAATACTATCACTGATAACACCTCCCTGTGTACAGATATCAGTGACTGACAGCTATCTATGTATACACACTTACACAGAGAATACTGTCACTGATAACACCTCCCTGTGTACAACTATCAGCGACTGACAGCTATCTATGTATACACACTTACACAGAGAATAACATCACTGATAAAACCTCCCTGTGTACAGATATCAGTGACTGATAGCTATCTATGTATACACACTTACACAGAGTATACTATCACTAATAACTCCTCCCTGTGTACAGATATCAGTGACTGACAGCTATCTATGTATACACACTTACACAGAGAATACTATCACTGATAACACCTCCCTGTGTACAGATATCAGTGACTGGCAGCTATCTATGTATACACACTTACACAGAGAATACTATCACTGATAACACCTCCCTGTGTACAGATATCAGCGACTGACAGCTATCTATGTATACACACTTACACAGAGAATACTATCACTGATAACACCTCCCTGTGTACAGATATCAGTGACTGACCGCTATCTATGTATACACACTTACACAGAGAATACTATCACTGATAACCCCTCCCTGTGTACAGATATCAGTGACTGACAGCTATCTATGTATACACACTTACACAGAGAACCGCATCACTGATAACACCTCCCTGTGTACAGATATCAGTGACTGACCGCTATCTATGTATACACACTTACACAGAGAATACCATCACTGATAACACCTCCCCTGTGTAGAGATATCAGTGACTGACAGCTATCTATGTATACACACTTACACAGAGAATACCATCACTGATAACACCTCCTGTGTACAGACTATCAGTGACTGACAGCTATCTATGTATACACACTTACACAGAGAATACCATCACTGATAACACCTCCCTGTGTAGAGAAATCAGGGACTGACCGCTATCTATGTATACACACTTACACAGAGAATACCATCACTGATAACACCTCCCTGTGTACAGATATCAGTGACTGACAGCTATCTATGTATACACACTTACACAGAGAATACTATCACTGATAACACCTCCCTGTGTACAGACTATCAGTGACTGACAGCTATCTATGTATACACACTTACACAGAGAATACTATCACTGATAACACCTCCCTGTGTACAGATATCAGTGACTGACCGCTATCTATGTATACACACTTACACAGAGAATACCATCACTGATAACACCTCCCCTGTGTAGAGAAATCAGGGACTGACCCCTATCTATGTATACACACTTACACAGAGAATACCATCACTGATAACACCTCCCTGTGTACAACTATCAGTGACTGACAGCTATCTATGTATACACACTTACACAGAGAATACTATCACTGATAACACCTCCCTGTGTACAGATATCAGTGACTGACAGCTATCTATGTATACACACTTACACAGAGGATACTATCACTGATAACACCTCCCTGTGTACAACTATCAGTGACTGACCGCTATCTATGTATACACACTTACACAGGGAATACCATCACTGATAACACCTCCCTGTGTACAGATATCAGTGACTGACCGCTATCTATGTATACACACTTACACAGAGAAGACCCCCCCCCATATCACCATCCCTCCTTCACCAGACCGTACGTCCTGAAGACCCCCCATATCATCACCCCTCCTCCACCAGACTGTACAACCTAAAGACCCCCCATATATATCACTGCTTCTCCACCAGACTGTACGTCCTGAAGACCCCCCCATATCACGCCTTCTCTACCAGACTGTACGTCCTGAAGACCCCCATATCATCACCCCTCTTCCACCAGACTGTACACCCTGAAGACCCCCATATCACCCCTCCTCCACCAGACTGTACACCCTGAAGACCCCCATATCACCCCTCCTCCACCAGACTGTACACCCTGAAGACCCCCCATATCATCACCCCTCCTCCACCAGACTGTACACCCTGAAGAACCCCCATATCATCACCCCTCCTCCACCAGACTGTACACCCTGAAGAACCCCTATATCACCCCTCCTCCACCAGACTGTACACCCTGAAGACCCCCATAATATCACCCCTCCACCAGACTGTACACCCTGAAGACCCCCATATCACGCCTCGTCCACCAGACTGTACACCCTGAAGACCCCCATATCATGACCCCTCCTCCACCAGACCGTACAGACAGCACATTGCAGTCAGGCAGGTAACGTTCTCCTGGCATTCACCAGACTCGTCCTTCAGATGTCAGATAGAGAAGTGGGATTGGTCGCTGCCCAGAATCCAGTGGTGGCATGCTTTACAGCCTCCGTCCCACACTTCGCACTGACTCTAGCACCCATGGACACCCATGGCATGATGGTAACGGCACATGACTCTGCAGTTACAGAGTTAGCAGAGCATTAGTGACTTTTATGTGGTTTGCTGTGGTTCCACTTTACAATTGTGAGGGTAAGCTTAAAGGCGTCCATTTTGTATATGTATTCTCTTTCTATCCTTGTATAACCTGCACTTAGATAGGAGGGGATTTATCCTTGGAAGGAAGGACTACAAATTCCACAGTGGGCCCCTGATCCCCCCCCATGTCGATCATTCATATTCTTATCTCAAACCAAACATAGTAACTCAAAGCTTGTCTGCACAGTGACACTTTTACTGCGTTTGTGTGCGTACAATACGTGCACTGATCATTACAATAAAGGAGGGCATTACGAGGAACGCATCTTGTATGTGTCTCTGTGTCGGGACCTCGAGCCGGCTCACTCAACTTCAGAACTATTAGGAGACTGCCAGTAGCGTAGATAACGGCTCAAGGGCCCTGGTGCAAGAGTTCCGCTTGGGCCCCCCTTCCCTCAGTGCTCTCTGTGTCTTCTTATGTGGCACAAGAGTCTTTGGGCCCCCTCAGGCTCCTGGGCCCGGTAGCGACTGCTACCTCGGCACCCCCTATAGCTACGCCCATGGAGACCGCATCACATCAGAAGGTTGGTTTGCAACCACAGAAAATGGGGCCCGAACAAGGTAAAGCCTTTCAGAACGACAAGGGCAAGTCCTTCACCGGGACCGACAGACAATAACGCAGCTGCACGGTAAGAAATGTATTCTTACAAAGTGATGCTCTGTCCCTCCCTGTGTGGACTGCTAAGATCTGGGTGAGTCCCAGGTGTAATAATTGTCCTGTCCAAAGACCTGTGATATTGATGTGATGTTTAAGGTTATGCTGCCGATGTGGAGTCGAGTCTCCACAGACCGGGGTTTACTTCTGAGTAACCGGCCTACGCGTCTTACGACTATGTTTTGGTAAGCGGCTCTGGACGATCCCGGAGTGCAGCGAGCATTGTAGCCCCATATCAGAATTAACAACCTGTATGAATTACACATGATGTGTCCGTTTTGTAAGACATCTGTTAGGGCTCTACATAGTAATGTACGTAGGGAATTCTTCATCTTCTTAGGGGGTTGCAGTGTGACGGCGCTAAAGAAATCCATAAGGTCAGGTACCCTAATTTATGAATTAAATCTCTATTTGAATTGGTAGAGTTTATAGGACATTGAATGTTGTTTCAGGAGGATCCCTGAATGAGAAGATGAAAGGGTGTGAGTGATCTAGGAGAGTCCCCGATTGATGGGGGATTCCGGTAGGTGGGACGTCTTGTATGTGACAAGATGAGTCTCTCAGACAGAAGGAGCGGGATGTGGGTGAGAAATATAACCAGTAGGAAATTTCCATGGTGAAAAAGTACGCTGGGGACGTGGTGAAGTCTTTGGAAATTGATAAGGGAACCTTCCATGAAGAAGGGCATCAAAAGAGACTTTATCCTGAACACACCTTAGACTCATCACGTGGTGCACAAGTGAATGAAGCCAGTGGATCCCATCATAGCGGTCAGGGACAACCCGAAAGGATAGGAGTGAAAGTTGTGTGGCCTGAGTGTCTGTTTGGTAAAGAGAGGGACTCCCAATTCAGAGGATAAAACTGAAAGACTAGACTCTGCAGATTGAAAAACATCCCCAAGAAGGTACAGAGAAGATCTAGGGAAGGATAGAAGTAAGTCTGAGATGGTGAAAGAGGAAGTAGAGATAGTCACTATAGAATTGTGTGTACTGATAACTTATCTGGCAAGAAAAATTTAAGCGACACCCCGTGTTGAGGTTACTATAGACCTGGTGGGTCCCCAGGGTGGTCTGTGCAGAAGTCCTGACTAGGTGTACCAGAAGGACTGTCTGAGGGAGGAGGACCTAGACTAGGTGTACCAGAAGGACTGTCTGAGGGAGGAGGACCTAGACTAGGTGTACCAGAAGGACTGTCTGAGGTAGGAGGACCTAGACTACGTATACCAGAAGGACTGTCTGCGAGAGGAGGACCTAGACTAGGTGTACCAGAAGGACTGTGTGAGGGAGGAGGACCTAGACTAGGTGTACCAGAAGGACTGTGTGAGGGAGGAGGACCTAGACTACGTATACCAGAAGGACTGTGTGAGGGAGGAGGACCTAGACTATGTATACCAGAAGGACTGTGTGAGGGAGGAGGACCTAGACTACGTGTACCAGAAGGACTGTCTGAGGGAGGAGGACCTAGACTAGGTGTACCAGAAGGACTGTCTGAGGGAGGAGGACCTAGACTACGTGTACCAGAAGGACTGTCTGCGGGAGGAGGACCTAGACTAGGTGTACCAGAAGGACTGTCTGAGGGAGAAGGAGCTAGACTAGGTGTACCAGAAGGACTGTGTGAGAGAGGAGGACCTAGAGGAGGTGTACCAGAAGGACTGTCTGCGGGAGGAGGACCTAGACTAGGTGTACCAGAAGGACTGTCTGAGGGAGAAGGAGCTAGACTAGGTATACCAGAAGGACTGTGTGAGGAAGGAGGACCTAGACTACGTATACCAGAAGGACTGTCTGAGGGAGGAGGACCTAGACTAGGTGTACCAGAAGGACTGTCTGAGGGAGGAGGACCTAGACTACGTGTACCAGAAGGACTGTGTGAGGGAGGAGGACCTAGACTAGGTGTACCAGAAGGACTGTCTGAGGGAGGAGTACCTAAACTAGGTGTATCAGAAGGACTGTGTGAGGTAGGAGGATCTAGACTAGGTGTACCAGAAGGATTATAATCCCATGGAGGAGGACCTAGCAGTAGCCAAGTCGGCAAATGAATTTAGGATTTGAGGTGTTTGTTAAAGTGTCTTGTGAGCCAGACCCAAATTTTGGTATTGGACTAAGAAAGACCATGGGGACCACATGAAGTAAGTCTGGGAAACAAAAGAGAAAACTTTCAGAGAGAGGGAGTAGGAAAGAGAAGGTAGGGATGCAGTGAAGGGGTGAAGCAAGTTGTTGATAAAGGCTGGAATGCCAAAAGATGGAAGTTTGGACGTTGAAGAAAATGGCGATGAAGTGATTTAACCAAGACTGGAAGTGATGGTCATGAATTATCTTTATTTTGTTCACTACAGATTGTACACAAGAAGAATCAGCGTGGAGATTATTCCTTCCCAGACAATTTCTTATCTTATTTGTGGGAATGTGTGGTTGTGAATAGAGAAAAGAAAAAATAGGTAATTTTAATGATGGTTGTATATAGTTTGGGATATCTTCTATATATATATATATATATATATATATATATATATACATACACCCACACATCAGTAAGTCCAAGCTGGGTACTTATAAGAAGGGAGCCAGTGGGGGCCATAGCTGTGACCTCATGACCCTGAAATGAGATGATGGAACGTGTAACTGAAGTGTTGCCGAATGTGAATGTCTGATAGCGAGTTTATAATCAGGTATGTTTTATGTGTTTTTATATCATGTGTACGGAGCTCCAGGAAGACCTTTAGTTTGTTACGAATTCAAGGAACCTGTGTGTGTTACTGTATTGGAAACGTTTCTTTGTGTCTGTCCCCAGATGACGTTTCTAAGTCTGTCCTACGTTAAATGTTGTGTCTGCTCCTTGCCATGTCTGTATGGAACAGAGTTCTGACCTCGTGTGCTGCCAAATAGATTCGGGGGTACCATCTCTCCTTGGGGAAAGAGGACCTTAATTGGCTTGAGGGGCAATCCCCCCCGAAACATGTGCCTGCAGATGAGGTGCTGGCCTATGTAATTTCCGAGTCATGTCTCAAGGCCTGTTTAAAGGGTTGAACATAGACTTACAGGATAGCTGCCTTACATCTAGTGGCATCAGAGGTGGAGCTCGTTAAGGGCTCATTTTCATCCCTTTCTCGCCAAATAGAAAATTGACTACTAGAGGAAGGTCCCAAAGCCAACCAAGAGGGATGGATTTAGATAACATAGAGGGGAGGAAGAAGCTAACCTCCCCCTCCCTGTTCACTGGGGGGACTGCGGGATACCTGGGAGTCGCCTGGATTCACTGCAGTTCTTTTCTTGAGGTGAGGGAAATAAAACAAAGTATTGTTGCCTCTAGATCTTGTGCTTCTAGTACAAGGGCCCGTTGTTTGCGTGTCTCAAGTTGGACCAACATTATTACAGAGGAAATAGATGCCGTTTATATTATGAAATGTGCATTGATTGCAGCCCCTTGGCATCCCCGACTCCAAGATTTTTGTATTATTTTGCCATGAACAAGTAAGGCAAGCTAGAGGAGTCCACACCCAAGAACACAGAGGCAGGCAGAGACTGTTGGGGTATAACTCAGTGGTTCTGGACCCTGTAATCATACGATCTCCATTTATGATGTGGCTGCAGCTGAAATCGTTAAAAAGCTGCCGAACCCGATGCGGAATTTTAACAAACCAGTCAGGCACCTGTCT
The DNA here is from genome assembly GCA_033119425.1 of Bufotes viridis. Taxonomy (NCBI): domain Eukaryota; kingdom Metazoa; phylum Chordata; class Amphibia; order Anura; family Bufonidae; genus Bufotes; species Bufotes viridis. The sequence goes on from CM065596.1 coordinate 2,183,837, forward strand.
GCAGCCGGACCAGGCACCTGTCTGCAGCCGGACCAGGCACCTGTCTGCAGCCGGACCAGGAACCTGTCTGCAGCCGGACCAGGCACCTGTCTGCAGCCGGACCAGGCACCTGTCTGCAGGCGGACCAGGCACCTGTCTGCAGGCGGACCAGGCACCTGTCTGCAGGCGGACCAGGCACCTGTCTGCAGGCGGACCAGGCACCTGTCTGCAGGCGGACCAGGCACCTGTCTGCAGGCGGACCAGGCACCTGTCTGCAGGCGGACCAGGCACCTGTCTGCAGGCGGACCAGGCACCTGTCTGCAGGCACCTGTCGGATTTGGAAAAGAGGAGGACATTAAGAAAGAGGAGAACAAGGGGAAATCCAGTCTCTAATTTTCCAATTAGTCAGTGAGGAATGCCCATTTAACATGACAGACAAATATGATTGCCAAGCAAATTGAAAGGTATGGAAACAAGTGTGTCGGCAGATATTGCTGGTGTGCCACTCACTAACCCTTCTGCTGAGTATTTTGTAGATGGCTAGATATCACGGGACAAGCACCAAGGAAGGTTCGTCGCCGGGTATGCCCTAGTCCATAATGGTGAGGCAGTGATAGAGAAACAACTCGCTTCTAGTTGCTTGACACAAGAGGTGGAAATGGAGGCAATCACTGCAGAGTGTAATCTGTGTAAGGGAAAAGAGGTGAACATCCATATGGACTGGAGGTACGCGTTTGGAGGCATTTGGCAGAGCCGCAGTTTATTGAGCTCTGTAGGTAAGCCTATAAAGAATGCAGAGGCTGATCGACAGCTATCGAACTGATAGTAGATAAAATGGCAGCCGTGGTGAAGGTGTCAGAATACATGGAAGAGCAGACCCCTTAAACTCTGTTAAATACATTGTCAGATCAGGCGGCCAGAAAGGCTCCATTACTCCCCTTATGGTGGCTGCCCCATCGGCCATGCCTCCAGGAGAGGTAGAACTGCTACGGACCCTCCAGAACCGGACATCCTCTCAAGGAAAAAGGAGTAGATGGAGTGAGGTGCCATACAAGGAGGTCAGTCTGCCCTTTTTGTTTTCCATGATGGCCACCCTGTCCCAGTCAGTGGACCATAACTTCAAGGGCCATAGTTTTACAGAACTAGTTTGCCCCACGGTTTTAGAATGTGGCAGAGAAACATTAGTGCAGGGAGGCCTTACATATGCAAGGCATAACCCTGGTAAGCCTTCCTGAGTACCAGGAAGAGCAGCACGAGAGCAGATTAGCCGTTCCAGAGATTGCAGGTAGACTACATAACTACATACAGCTACCTAAGGTGGGCAATTACGTCTTTGTCTGAGTAGACTTGTTCTCTGGATGGCCTGAAGCCGGGCTGGTGGCAAATGCCATTCCGAAAGCCACAGCTCAGAAACTGCTCAAGGACGTAGTGTGCAGATAGATATAAGGTTCTCGAAGTAAAAGTGACCGGGGGACACACTTCACAGGGGAAATTATGAAAGCAGTGACAGAGGCCTTAGGTATCCAACAAGCATTTCATGTTCCATGCCACCCACAAAACGTGGGAAAGGTCAAAAGAATGAATGGCACACATATTAAGAACTCACAAAGCCATGGAGGAGACGGGAAGCATTGGGTTAACTGCTTACATGTAGCCTTGTTCTCAATCTGGTACATTCCGAGAAGAAAAACTAGATTGTCCCCTTATGAAATCCTTGGGGTCTCCCCTCGTACTGGCCTGTATTTTCCAGCTCATTGTCCGAGTATGTGCAGGCGCTACGGGCGCAATTACATAAGGTACATAACAGGTGTTTGCATCTAGTCCAGATCCTCTTGAAGGGAGTCACTCTTTGGAACCAGGAGACTGGGTGGTCCTGAGGAAACACGTCAGGAAAGCCTTGATCCCCGATTTGACTGACCTATCCAAGTCCTCTTGACAACTGCCACTTCAGTAAAATTACAAGGAAAGACAAACTGGGTCCATGCATTGCGAGAACGTTTTGAGTGTTAAAACTGGAAGAGATGATGCCTCTTATGCTTTTTGTGGCTATTAATCCTAGTGCATATATGGACTAGTGGCGTAACTAGAAATGACTGGGCCCCACAGCAAATTTTTGAATGGTGCCCCCTCCCCCCGTAATTTTTTCACAACCCCTTCCTTTCATGGGGCCCCCTCCCCAGTAATTTTTCACAACCCCTTCCTTTCATGCCGCCCCCTTTCCTGTGGCTAGTAAAGATGGCTCTCTCAGACCAGGCCCGGCAGCTGTTCCATCCGTTTTCTACACTGTTTATACCGCCACTGTATATAATTTCATTGTGTAATAATGTTGAGGGGCCCTGACAAAATCTTTTAGTACTTCTCCTCTTCTTGGATGGGCCCTTACTGGGTCAGGGCCCCAAAGCAGCCGCTTCCCCTATAGTTATGCCTCTGATATGGACCCTTAATAAGATGCTGAAGGAGGACTGGATCAGCTAACAAGCAAGACCCCCCACTGGAAAGATCCCGGATGTGTAATCGTGACGTCATTTACAGCAGGTAATCGGGTGAAGAGGCAGCACGTCCTGGATGTGTAATCGTGACGTCATTTACAGGATGCTCAGGAGGGAATCGGGTGAGGAGGCAGCACGTCCTGGATGTGTAATCATGACGTCATTTACAGGAGGGAATCGGTGAAGAGGCAGCACGTCCTGGATGTGTAATCGTGACGTCATTTACAGGATGCTCAGGAGGGAAACGGGTGAAGAGGCAGCACGTCCTGGATGTGTAATCGTGACGTCATTTACAGGATGCTCAGGAGGGAATCGGGTGAAGGGGCAGCACGTCCTGGATGTGTAATCGTGACGTCATTTACAGGATGCTCAGGAGGGAATCGGGTGAAGAGGCAGCACGTCCTGGATGTGTAATCGTGACGTCATTTACAGGATGCTCAGGAGGGAATCGGGTGAAGAGGCAGCACGTCCTGGATGTGTAATCGTGACGTCATTTACAGGAGGGAATCGGGTAAAGAGGCAGCACGTCCTGGATGTGTAATCGGGACGTCATTTACAGGAGGGAATCGGGTGAAGAGGCAGCACGTCCTGGATGTGTAATCGGGACGTAATTTGCAAGATGCTCAGGAGGGAATCGGGTGAAGAGGCAGCACGTCCTGGATGTGTAATCGTGACGTCATTTACAGGATGCTCAGGAGGGAATCGGGTGAAGAGGCAGCACGTCCTGGATGTGTAATCGTGACGTCATTTACAGGATGCTCAGGAGGGAATCGGGAGAAGAGGCAGCACGTCCTGGATGTGTAATCGTGACGTTATTTACAGGATGCTCAGGAGGGAATCGGGTGAAGAGGCAGCACGTCCTGGATGTGTAATCGTGACGTCATTTACAGCAGGGAATCGGGTGAAGAGGCAGCACGTCCTGGATGTGTAATCGTGACGTCATTTGCAGGATGCTCAGGAGGGAATCGGGTGAAGAGGCAGCACGTCCTGGATGTGTAATCGTGGCGTCATTTACAGGATGCCAGAGGAATCGGGTGAAGAGGCAGCACGTCCTGGATGTGTAATCGTGGCGTCATTTGCAGGATGCTCAGGAGGGAATCGGGTGAAGAGGCAGCCCGTCCTGGATGTGTAATCGTGACGTTATTTACAGGAGGGAATCGGGTGAAGAGGCAGCACGTCCTGGATGTGTAATCGTGACGTCATTTACAGCAGGAGAATCGGGTGAAGAGGCAGCACGTCCTGGATGTGTAATCGTGGCGTCATTTACAGGATGCTCAGGAGAATCGGGTGAAGAGGCAGCACGTCCTGGATGTGTAATCGTGGCGTCATTTACAGGATGCTCAGGAGGGAATCGGGTGAAGAGGCAGCACGTCCTGGATGTGTAATCGTGACGTCATTTACAGGATGCTCAGGAGGAATCGGGTGAAGAGGCAGCACGTCCTGGATGTGTAATCGTGACGTCATTTACAGGAGGGAATCGGGTGAAGAGGCAGCACGTCCTGGATGTGTAATCGTGACGTCATTTACAGGATACTCAGAGAGAATCGGGTGAAGAGGCAGCACGTCCTGGATGTGTAATCGTGACGTCATTTACAGGATGCTCAGGAGGGAATCGGGTGAAGAGGCAGCACGTCCTGGATGTGTAATCGTGACGTCATTTACAGGATGCTCAGGAGGAATCGGGTGAAGAGGCAGCACGTCCTGGATGTGTAATCGTGACGTCATTTACAGGATGCTCAGGAGGGAATCGGGTGAAGAGGCAGCACGTCCTGGATGTGTAATCGTGACGTCATTTACAGGATGCTCAGGAGGGAATCGGGTGAAGAGGCAGCACGTCCTGGATGTGTAATCGTGACGTCATTTGCAGGATGCTCAGGAGGGAATCGGGTGAAGAGGCAGCACGTCCTGGATGTGTAATCGGGATGTAATTTGCAGGATGCTCAGGAGGGAATCAGGTGAAGAGGCAGCACATCCTGGATGTGTAATCGTGACGTTATTTACAGGAGGGAATCGGGTGAAGAGGCAGCACGTCCTGGATGTGTAATCGTGACGTCATTTACAGGATGCTCAGGAGGGAATCGGGTGAAGAGGCAGCACGTCCTGGATGTGTAATCGTGACGTCATTTACAGGATGCTCAGGAGGAATCGGGTGAGGAGGCAGCACGTCCTGGATGTGTAATCGTGACGTCATTTACAGGATGCTCAGGAGGGAATCGGGTGAAGAGGCAGCACATCCTGGATGTGTAATCGTGACGTCATTTGCAGGATGCTCAGGAGGGAATCGGGTGAAGAGGCAGCACGTCCTGGATGTGTAATCGGGACGTAATTTGCAGGATGCTCAGGAGGGAATCGGGTGAAGAGGCAGCCCGTCCTGGATGTGTAATCGTGACGTTATTTTCAGGAGGGAATCGGGTGAAGAGGCAGCCCGTCCTGGATGTGTAATCGTGACGTTATTTACAGGAGGGAATCGGGTGAAGAGGCAGCACGTTCTGGATGTGTAATCGTGACGTCATTTACAGGATGCTCAGGAGGGAATCGGGTGAAGAGGCAGCACGTCCTGGATGTGTAATCGTGACGTCATTTGCAGGATGCTCAGGAGGGAATCGGGTGAAGAGGCAGCACGTCCTGGATGTGTAATCGTGACGTCATTTGCAGGATGCTCAGGAGGGAATCGGGTGAAGAGGCAGCACGTCCTGGATGTGTAATCGTGACGTCATTTACAGGAGGGAATCGGGTGAAGAGGCAGCACGTCCTGGATGTGTAATCGTGACGTCATTTGCAGGATGCTCAGGAGGGAATCGGGTGAAGAGGCAGCACGTCCTGGATGTGTAATCGTGGCGTCATTTGCAGGATGCTCAGGAGGGAATCGGGTGAAGAGGCAGCACGTCCTGGATGTGTAATCGTGATGTCATTTACAGGATGCTAAGGAGGGAATCGGGTGAAGAGGCAGCACGTCCTGGATGTGTAATCGTGATGTCATTTACAGGATGCTCAGAAGGGAATCGGGTGAAGAGGCAGCACGTCCTGGATGTGTAATCGTGACGTCATTTACAGCAGGGAATCGGGTGAAGAGGCAGCACGTCCTGGATGTGTAATCGTGACGTCATTTACAGCAGGGAATCGGGTGAAGAGGCAGCACGTCCTGGATGTGTAATCGTGACGTCATTTACAGGATGCTCAGGAGGGAATCGGGTGAAGAGGCAGCACGCCCTGGATGTGTAATCGTGACGTCATTTACAGGATGCTCAGGAGGGAATCGGGTGAAGAGGCAGCACGCCCTGGATGTGTAATCGTGACGTCATTTACAGGATGCTCAGGAGGGAATCGGGTGAAGAGGCAGCACGCCCTGGATGTGTAATCGTGACGCCATTTACAGGATGCTCAGGAGGGAATCGGGTGAAGAGGCAGCACGTCCTGGATGTGTAATCGTGACGTCATTTACAGGATGCTCAGGAGGGAATCGGGTGAAGAGGCAGCACGCCCTGGATGTGTAATCGTGACGTCATTTACAGGATGCTCAGGAGGGAATCGGGTGAAGAGGCAGCACGCCCTGGATGTGTAATCGTGACGTCATTTACAGGATGCTCAGGAGGGAATCGGGTGAAGAGGCAGCACGCCCTGGATGTGTAATCGTGACGTCATTTACAGGATGCTCAGGAGGGAATCGGGTGAAGAGGCAGCACGCCCTGGATGTGTAATCGTGACGTCATTTGCAGGATGCTCAGGAGGAATCGGGTGAAGAGGCAGCACGCCCTGGATGTGTAATCGTGACGTCATTTACAGGATGCTCAGGAGGGAATCGGGTGAAGAGGCAGCACGCCCTGGATGTGTAATCGTGACGTCATTTGCAGGATGCTCAGGAGGGAATCGGGTGAAGAGGCAGCACGCCCTGGATGTGTAATCGTGACGCCATTTACAGGATGCTCAGGAGGGAATCGGGTGAAGAGGCAGCACGCCCTGGATGTGTAATCGTGACGTCATTTACAGGATGCTCAGGAGGGAATCGGGTGAAGAGGCAGCACGTCCTGGATGTGTAATCGTGACGTCATTTACAGGATGCTCAGGAGGGAATCGGGTGAAGAGGCAGCACATCCTGGATGTGTAATCGTGACGTCATTTGCAGGATGCTCAGGAGGGAATCGGGTGAAGAGGCAGCACGTCCTGGATGTGTAATCGTGACGTCATTTGCAGGATGCTCAGGAGGGAATCGGGTGAAGAGGCAGCCCGCCCTGGATGTGTAATCGTGACGTTATTTTCAGGAGGGAATCGGGTGAAGAGGCAGCCCGTCCTGGATGTGTAATCGTGACGTCATTTACAGGATGTCAGGGAATCGGGTGAAGAGGCAGCACGTCCTGGATGTGTAATCGTGACGCCATTTACAGGATGCTCAGGAGGGAATCGGGTGAAGAGGCAGCACGTCCTGGATGTGTAATCGTGACGTCATTTACAGGATGCTCAGGAGGGAATCGGGTGAAGAGGCAGCACGTCCTGGATGTGTAATCGTGACGTCATTTGCAGGATGCTCAGGAGGGAATCGGGTGAAGAGGCAGCACGTCCTGGATGTGTAATCGTGACGTCATTTACAGGAGGGAATCGGGTGAAGAGGCAGCACGTCCTGGATGTGTAATCGTGACGTCATTTACAGGATACTCAGGAGAGAATCGGGTGAAGAGGCAGCACGTCCTGGATGTGTAATCGTGACGTCATTTGCAGGATGCTCAGGAGGGAATCGGGTGAAGAGGCAGCACGTCCTGGATGTGTAATCGTGGCGTCATTTGCAGGATGCTCAGGAGGGAATCGGGTGAAGAGGCAGCACGTCCTGGATGTGTAATCGTGACGTCATTTACAGCAGGGAATCGGGTGAAGAGGCAGCACGTCCTGGATGTGTAATCGTGACGTCATTTACAGCAGGGAATCGGGTGAAGAGGCAGCACGTCCTGGATGTGTAATCGTGACGTCATTTACAGGATGCTCAGGAGGGAATCGGGTGAAGAGGCAGCACGTCCTGGATGTGTAATCGTGACGTCATTTACAGGATGCTCAGGAGGGAATCGGGTGAAGAGGCAGCACGCCCTGGATGTGTAATCGTGACGCCATTTGCAGGATGCTCAGGAGGGAATCGGGTGAAGAGGCAGCACGCCCTGGATGTGTAATCGTGACGTCATTTACAGGATGCTCAGGAGGGAATCGGGTGAAGAGGCAGCACGCCCTGGATGTGTAATCGTGACGTCATTTACAGGATGCTCAGGAGGGAATCGGGTGAAGAGGCAGCACGTCCTGGATGTGTAATCGTGACGTCATTTGCAGGATGCTCAGGAGGGAATCGGGTGAAGAGGCAGCACGTCCTGGATGTGTAATCGGGATGTAATTTGCAGGATGCTCAGGAGGGAATCAGGTGAAGAGGCAGCACGTCCTGGATGTGTAATCGTGACGTTATTTACAGGAGGGAATCGGGTGAAGAGGCAGCACGTCCTGGATGAGGGATCAGCACAATTACCTCCTGAGCAATACCTGAAATTATTCACAAAAGGGGGGATTTGTGAAGGAAATCATAAAGGCGTCCATTTTGTATATGTATTCTCTTTCTATCCTTGTATAACCTGCACTTAGATAGGAGGGGATTTATCCTTGGAAGGAAGGACTACAAATTCCACGGTGGGCCCCTGATCCCCCCAAGCTAATGATTTATATTCCTATCTCAAACTAGACATAGTAAGGCTACTTTCACACCCGCGTTTTAGCTTTCCGTTTCTGAGATCTGTTCAGGGCTCTCACAAGCTCTCCAAAACGGATCAGTTTGCATTCTAACGCATTCTGAATGGAAAAGGATCCGCTCAGATTGCATCAGTTCAGTCTCCACTCCGCTCTGGAGGCGCCTGCAGTGTTTTGGTGTCCGTCTGATGAAACTGAGCCAAACGGATACGTCCTGGCACACAATGTAAATCAACGGGGACGGATCCGTTTTCACTGACACAATCTGGCACAATAGAAAACGGATCAGTCTTCCTTTCAATGGTGTTCAAGATGGATCCGTCTTGGCCATGTTACAGATAATACAATCGGATCCTTTCTGAATTGATGCATGCAGTTGTATTATCTGAACGGATCCATCCATGACGGATCCGCACAAAACGCGAGTATGAAAGTCGCCTTACTCAAAGCATGTCTCCACTAGGACACTGCGTTTGTCTGAGTATAAATGTGCACTGCTCAGTATAATAAAGAGGGCATTACGAGGAAAACATCTTGTAAGCGTCGCGACCTCGAGCCGGATCATTCAACTTCAGAACTATTAGAGACCGCATCACATCAGAAGGTCGGTTTGTGGCCTCACAATAATACCCATCACAGGCGATGGAGGAAAATCTAGGAGAGAAGACATTTCAGGAAGTGTCTTGAGGCAGCAGTGGCTCCTAGTACAGGACCAGATGGGAATTCAGGAAACCATCCTGTCACCACTGTCTGTAAAGACGACTGCATGGCTGGATGTTACACACTGTGGTAATAGTAGACCGCATGGCTAGAGGCTGGATGTTACACAGCTGTGGTAATAGTAGACTGCATGGCTAGAGGCTGGATGTTATACACTGTGGTAATGGTAGACTGCATGGCTAGAGGCTGGATGTTATACACTGTGGTAATGGTAGACTGTATGGCTAGAGGCTGGATGTTATACACTGTGGTAATGGCAGACTGCAGGGCTAGAGGCTGGATGCTATACACTGTGGTAATGGTAGACTGCATGGCTAGAGGCTGGATGTTACACACTGTGGTAATAGTAGACCGCATGGCTAGAGGCTGGATGTTATACAGCTGTGGTAATGGTAGACTGCATGGCTAGAGGCTGGATGTTATACACTGTGGTAATGGTAGACTGCATGGCTAGAGGCTGTATGTTATACACTGTGGTAATGGTAGACTGCATGGCTAGAGGCTGGATGTTATACACTGTGGTAATAGTAGACTGCATGGCTAGAGGCTGGATGTTATACACTGTGGTAATGGTAGACTGCATGTCTAGAGGTTGGATGTTATACACTGTGGTAATGGCAGACTGCATGGCCAGAGGCTGGATGTTATACACTGTAGTAATGGTAGACTGCATGGCTAGAGGCTGGATGTTATACACTGTGGTAATGGCAGACTGCATGGCTAGAGGCTGGATGTTATACACTGTGGTAATGGTAGACTGCACGGCTAGAGACTGGATGTTATACACTGTGGTAATGGTAGACTGCACGGCTAGAGGCTGGATGTTATACACTGTGGTAATGGTAGACTGCATGGCTAGAGGCTGGATGTTATACACTGTGGTAATGGTAGACTGCATGGCTAGAGGCTGGATGTTATACACTGTGGTAATGGTAGACTGCATGGCTAGAGGCTGGATGTTATACACTGTGGTAATGGTAGATTGCATGGCTAGAGGCTGGATGTTATACACTGTGGTAATGGTAGACTGCATGGCTAGAGGCTGGATGTTATACACTGTGGTAATGGTAGACTGCATGGCTAGAGGCTGGATGTTATACACCTGTGGCACCGACACTCAATGACACACCTGAAGTCAATGATGAAGACAAGGAGCCCGATACTTGTGTCCATACAGTGTACATCATATACCATTTTTTACACAGTGATATATTATGTACAATATGTGTCTGGATACAAAATGAGAACAAAATGGACACACTTTCTATTTTGTATCACTATTGGTGAGACAAATCCAGGAGTGGACCCCAAGCAAATAAAGATATACATTGGGGGCATGGATTGTACTAAATTGAAATAGGGATCAAGCTGTAAAAAGTTGAAGTACCGTACTGGGACAAATATAAAAAGTAATAAAAAGTGAAAACTAAGTACTCACAATAAAAAAATGTAAAAAATGAAAATAAAAACTAGACATATTGGGCATCACTGTGTCCATAACAACTGGCTCTATAAACATGACATGATCCATCCCATCAGGTGAACACCATAAAAAAATACATTTGGTCACATTGCCTCACAAAACGCATCATTTCAGGTGATTAAGCAGTACTATCTACCATGAAAGGGTACCAATAAAAATGTAGCTAATCCCGCAAAAACAACGAGCCCTCACTCAAGACCATCGCCAAAATGTTTTATGGTGACATAAAACATGATAATTTATCTATTCCAAAATGCTTTTATTGTGTAAAACTGAAAAAAGGAAAGTTAGGCATCGCTGCGTCCATAACGACTTTCTCTATGAGAATATCACATGATCTACCCCATCAGGAAAATGGGGTAAAATAAAAAACATTTTTGGGTCACCTCTCCTTTACTCAAAATAGTACCAATGATGATGGCAACTCCTCCTGCAAGCTCCACCAAGAGAAAAAAATAAAGATGGTTCACAGAAGATACATGTACTACCTGCTCAAAAGCAACATGGCGCCCGTAAATTAATCTATACCTGGGCTTTAATTTAGGCTTATGAGACTTGGGGGCACGCTTCACTCGGGGCCATGCATGCTCCAGAAAGAATGACGGGCCATCCTTACCTACATGTCATGTATACATTACAAACCTCCTCAAAGTCCTCGCTGACCCAAAGCGGTATCGGAGTGCCCCAGTAGCGATTTCTGGATATGGCCCAATCACGAGCTTCTTTCAGCCAATTTCCAAAACGCTTCTCTCTTACAAACTCTGGAACCCTAAAAAAGATGAAAGATGAAAAATCTCCGCAACTAGATCTAACTCTATATTACAAGTCGTGACCCGACTTAACGGTGGGAACCAACTCCAGCCCTGGAGATACGGGGCATAAAGAAGTGAACAAGAAGGGCAGAGTCTTCTGTATAATTCCTGTCACTCCTCCCACTGATCGACACTACAGTCATCCTCTCCCCTGAAATGGCTGATAACAGGGGGCAATAGACTGTATTCTCCTGTCCTACAGTCATCCTCTCCCCTGAAATGGCTGATAACAGGAGACAATAGACTGTATTCTCCTGTCCTACAGTCATCCTCTCCCCTGAAATGGCTGATAACAGGGAGCAATAGATTGTACTCTCCTGTCCTACAGTCATCCTCTCCTCTGACATGGCTGATAACAGGGGGCAATAGACTGTATTCTCCTGTCCTACAGTCATCCTCTCCCCTGAAATGGCTGATAACAGGGAGCAATAGACTGTATTCTCCTGTCCTACAGTCATCCCCTCCCCTGAAATAGCTGATAACAGGGGGCAATAGACTGTATTCTCCTGTCCTACAGTCATCCTCTCCCCTGAAATGGCTGATAACAGGAGACAATAGACTGTATTCTCCTGTCCTACAGTCATCCTCTCCCCTGAAATGGCTGATAACAGGGGGCAATAGACTGTATTCTCCTGTCCTACAGTCATCCTCTCCTCTGACATGGCTGATAACAGGGGGCAATAGATTGTATTCTCCTGTCCTACAGTCATCCCCTCCTCTGACATGGCTGATAACAGGGAGCAATAGATTGTATTCTCCTGTCCTACAGTCATCCTCTCCTCTGACATGGCTGATAACAGGGAGCAATAGACTGTATTCTCCTGTCCTACAGTCATCCTCTCCTCTGACATGGCTGATAACAGGGAGCAATAGACTGTATTCTCCTGTCCTACAGTCATCCTCTCCCCTGAAATGGCTGATAACAGGGGGCAATAGACTGTATTCTCCTGTCCTACAGTCATCCTCTCCCCTGAAATGGCTGATAACAGGGAGCAATAGACTGTATTCTCCTCTCCTACAGTCATCCTCCCCCTGAAATGGCTGATAACAGGGGGCAATACACTGTATTCTCCTGTCCTACAGTCATCCTCTCCCCTGAAATGGCTGATAACAGGGGCAATAGACTGTATTCTCCTGTCCTACAGTCATCCTCTCCCCTGAAATGGCTGATAACAGGGGCAATAGATTGTATTCTCCTGTCCTACAGTCATCCTCTCCCCTGAAATGGCTGATAACAGGGGGCAATAGACTGTATTCTCCTGTCCTACAGTCATCCTCTCCCTGAAATGGCTGATAACAGGGAGCAATAGACTGTATTCTCCTGTCCTACAGTCATCCTCTCCCTGAAATGGCTGATAATAGGGGGCAATAGACTGTATTCTCCTGTCCTACAGTCATCCTCTCCCCTGAAATGGCTGATAACAGGGAGACAATAGACTGTATTCTCCTGTCCTACAGTCATCCTCTCCCCTGAAATGGCTGATAACAGGGGGCAATAGACTGTATTCTCCTGTCCTACAGTCAACCTCTCCTCTGACATGGCTGATAACAAGGGGCAATAGACTGTATTCTCCTGTCCTACAGTCATCCTCTCCCCTGAAATGGCTGATAACAGGGGGCAATAGATTGTATTCTCCTGTCTTACAGTCATCCTCTCCCCTGAAATGGCTGATAACAGGGGCAATAGATTGTATTCTCCTGTCCTACAGTCATCCTCTCCCCTGAAATGGCTGATAACAGGGGCAATAGACTGTATTCTCCTGTCCTACAGTCATCCTCTCCCCTGAAATGGCTGATAACAGGGGCAATAGACTGTATTCTCCTGTCTTACAGTCATCCTCTCCCTGAAATGGCTGATAACAGGGGCAATAGACTGTATTCTCCTGTCCTACAGTCATCCTCTCCCTGAAATGGCTGATAACAGGGGGCAATAGACTGTATTCTCCTGTCCTACAGTCATCCTCTCTCCTGAAATGGCTGATAACAGGGGCAATAGACTGTATTCTCCTGTCCTACAGTCATCCTCTCCCCTGAAATGGCTGATAACAGGGGGCAATAGACTGTATTCTCCTGTCCTACAGTCATCCTCTCCCCTGAAATGGCTGATAACAGGGGCAATAGATTGTATTCTCCTGTCCTGCAGGCATCCTCTCCCTGAAATGGCTGATAACAGGGCAATAGACTGTATTCTCCTGTCCTACAGTCATCCTCTCCCCTGAAATGGCTGATAACAGGGGGCAATAGACTGTATTCTCCTGTCCTACAGTCATCCTCTCCCTGAAATGGCTGATAACAGGGGGCAATAGACTGTATTCTCCTGTCCTACAGTCATCCTCTCCCCTGAAATGTCTGATAACAGGAGGCAATAGAGCTGTATTCTCCTGTCCTACAGTCATCCTCTCCCCTGAAATGGCTATAGACAGGAGAGTCATAGCTGCATTGCTCCTGTCTATCAGTCATCCTCTCCCCTGACATGGCTGATAACAGGGAGCAATAGACTGTATTCTCCTGTCCTACAGTCATCCTCTCCCTGAAATGGCTGATAACAGGGAGCAATAGACTGTATTCTCCTGTCCTACAGTCATCCTCTCCCCTGAAATGGCTGATAACAGGGGGCAATAGACTGTATTCTCCTGTCCTACAGTCATCCTCTCCACAGAAATGGCTGATAACAGGGAGCAATAGATTGTATTCTCCTGTCCTACAGTCATCCTCTCCCCTGAAATGGCTGATAACAGGGGCAATAGACTGTATTCTCCTGTCCTACAGTCATCCTCTCCCCTGAAATGGCTGATAACAGGGGGCAATATACTGTATTCTCCTGTCCTACAGTCATCCTCTCCCCTGAAATGGCTGCTAACAGGGAGCAATAGACTGTATTCTCCTGCCCTACAGTCATCCTCTCCCCTGAAATGGCTGATAACAGGGGCAATAGACTGTATTCTCCTGCCCTACAGTCATCCTCTCCCCTGAAATGGCTGATAACAGGAGGCAATAGACTGTATTCTCCTGTCCTACAGTCATCCTCTCCCCTGAAATGGCTGATAACAGGGAGCAATAGACTGTATTCTCCTGTCCTACAGTCATCCTCTCCCGGCCTGAAATGGCTGATAACAGGGAGCAATAGACTGTATTCTCCTGTCCTACAGTCATCCTCTCCCGGCCTGAAATGGCTGATAACAGGGAGCAATAGATTGTATTCTCCTGTCCTACAGTCATCCTCTCCTCTGAAACGCCTGATAACAGGGGGCAATAGACTGTATTCTCCTGTCCTACAGTCATCCTCTCCCCTGAAATGGCTAATAACAGGGAGCAATAGACTGTATTCTCCTGTCCTACAGTCATCCTCTCCCCTGAAATGGCTGATAACAGGGAGCAATAGACTGTATCTCTCCTGTCCTACAGTCATCCTCTCCCGCCTGAAATGGCTGATAACAGGGAGCAATAGATTGTATTCTCCTGTCCTACAGTCATCCTCTCCCCTGAAATGGCTGATAACAGGGGGCAATAGACTGTATTCTCCTGTCCTACAGTCATCCTCTCCCCTGAAATGGCTGATAACAGGGGGCAATAGACTGTATTCTCCTGTCCTACAGTCATCCTCTACCCTGAAATGGCTGATAACAGGGGCAATAGACTGTATTCTCCTGTCCTACAGTCATCCTCTCCCTGAAATGGCTGATAACAGGGGGCAATAGACTGTATTCTCCTGTCCTACAGTCATCCTCTCCCTGAAATGGCTGATAACAGGAGGCAATAGAGCTGTATTCTCCTGTCCTACAGTCATCCTCTCCTCTGAAACGGCTGATAACAGGGGCAATAGACTGTATTCTCCTGTCCCTACAGTCATCCTCTCCCCTGAAATGGCTGATAACAGGGGCAATAGACTGTATTCTCCTGTCCTACAGTCATCCTCTCCCTGAATGCTGATAACAGGGGCAATAGACTGTATTCTCCTGTCCTACAGTCATCCTCTCCCCTGAAATGGCTGATAACAGGGAGCAATAGATTGTATTCTCCTGTCCTACAGTCATCCTCTCCTCTGAAATGGCTGATAACAGGGGGCAATAGACTGTATTCTCCTGTCCTACAGTCATCCTCTCCCTGAAATGGCTGATAACAGGGAGCAATAGACTGTATTCTCCTGTCCTACAGTCATCCTCTCCCCTGAAATGGCTGATAACAGGAGACAATAGACTGTATTCTCCTGTCCTACAGTCATCCTCTCCTGAAATGGCTGATAACAGGGGCAATAGACTGTATTCTCCTGTCCTACAGTCATCCTCTCCTCTGACATGTGCTGATAACAAGGGGCAATAGACTGTATTCTCCTGTCCTACAGTCATCCTCTCCCCTGAAATGGCTGATAACGAGGGGCAATAGATTGTATTCTCCTGTCTTACAGTCATCCTCTCCCCTGAAATGGCTGATAACAGGGGCAATAGACTGTATTCTCCTGTCCTACAGTCATCCTCTCCCCTGAAATGGCTGATAACAGGGGGCAATAGACTGTATTCTCCTGTCCTACAGTCATCCTCTCCCTGAAATGGCTGATAACAGGGGGCAATAGACTGTATTCTCCTGTCCTACAGTCATCCTCTCCCCTGAAATGGCTGATAACAGGGGGCAATAGACTGTATTCTCCTGTCCTACAGTCATCCTCTCCCTGAAATGGCTGATAACAGGGAGCAATAGACTGTATTCTCCTGTCCTACAGTCATCCTCTCCCCTGAAATGGCTGATAACAGGGGGCAATAGACTGTATTCTCCTGTCCTACAGTCATCCTCTCCCCTGAAATGGCTGATAACAGGGGCAATAGACTGTATTCTCCTGTCCTACAGTCATCCTCTCCCTGAAATGGCTGATAACAGGGGCAATAGACTGTATTCTCCTGTCCTACAGTCATCCTCTCCCCTGAAATGGCTGATAACAGGGGCAATAGACTGTATTCTCCTGTCCTACAGTCATCCTCTCCCCTGAAATGGCTGATAACAGGAGGCAATAGACTGTATTCTCCTGTCCTACAGTCATCCTCTCCCCTGAAATGGCTGATAACAGGGGCAATAGACTGTATTCTCCTGTCCTACAGTCATCCTCTCCTCTGAAATGGCTGATAACAGGGGCAATAGACTGTATTCTCCTGTCCTACAGTCATCTCTCCCCTGAAATGGCTGATAACAGGGAGCAATAGACTGTATTCTCCTGTCCTACAGTCATCCTCTCCTCTGAAATGGCTGATAACAGGGGCAATAGACTGTATTCTCCTGTCCTACAGTCATCCTCTCCCCTGAAATGGCTGATAACAGGGGCAATAGACTGTATTCTCCTGTCCTACAGTCATCCTCTCCCTGAAATGGCTGATAACAGGGAGCAATAGACTGTATTCTCCTGTCCTACAGTCATCCTCTCCCCTGAAATGGCTGATAACAGGGAGCAATAGACTGTATTCTCCTGTCCTACAGTCATCCTCTCCCTGAAATGGCTGATAACAGGGGCAATAGACTGTATTCTCCTGTCCTACAGTCATCCTCTCCCCTGAAATGGCTGATAACAGGGAGCAATAGACTGTATTCTCCTGTCCTACAGTCATCCTCTCCCCTGAAATGGCTGATAACAGGGGGCAATAGACTGTATTCTCCTGTCCTACAGTCATCCTCTCCCCTGAAATGGCTGATAACAGGGGGCAATAGACTGTATTCTCCTGTCCTACAGTCATCCTCCCCCTGAAATGGCTGATAACAGGGAGCAATAGACTGTATTCTCCTGTCCTACAGTCATCCTCTCCCCTGAAATGGCTGATAACAGGGGCAATGAGACTGTATTCTCCTGTCCTACAGTCATCCTCTCCCTGAAATGGCTGATAACAGGGGGCAATAGACTGTATTCTCCTGTCCTACAGTCATCCTCTCCCGGGCTGATAACAGGGAGCAATAGACTGTATTCTCCTGTCCTACAGTCATCCTCTCCCCTGAAATGGCTGATAACAGGGAGCAATAGACTGTATTCTCCTGTCCTACAGTCATCCTCTCCTCTGAAATGGCTGATAACAGGGGCAATAGACTGTATTCTCCTGTCCTACAGTCATCCTCTCCCCTGAAATGGCTGATAACAGGAGCAATAGACTGTATTCTCCTGTCCTACAGTCATCCTCTCCCCTGAAATGGCTGATAACAGGAGGCAATAGACTGTATTCTCCTGTCCTACAGTCATCCTCTCCCCTGAAATGGCTGATAACAGGGAGCAATAGACTGTATTCTCCTGTCCTACAGTCATCCTCTCCCTGAAATGGCTGATAACAGGAGGCAATAGACTGTATTCTCCTGTCCTACAGTCATCCTCTCCCTGAAATGGCTGATAACAGGAGGCAATAGACTGTATTCTCCTGTCCTACAGTCATCCTCTCCCCTGAAATGGCTGATAACAGGGGGCAATAGACTGTATTCTCCTGTCCTACAGTCATCCTCTCTCCCCTGAAATGGCTGATAACAGGGGCAATAGACTGTATTCTCCTGTCCTACAGTCATCCTCTCCCCTGAAATGGCTGATAACAGGGAGCAATAGACTGTATTCTCCTGTCCTACAGTCATCCTCTCCCCTGAAATGGCTGATAACAGGGACAATAGACTGTATTCTCCTGTCCTACAGTCATCCTCTCCCCTGAAATGGCTGATAACAGGGAGCAATAGACTGTATTCTCCTGTCCTACAGTCATCCTCTCCCCTGAAATGGCTGATAACAGGGGGCAATAGACTGTATTCTCCTGTCCTACAGTCATCCTCTCCCCTGAAATGGCTGATAACAGGGGCAATAGACTGTATTCTCCTGTCCTACAGTCATCCTCTCCCCTGAAATGGCTGATAACAGGGGGCAATAGACTGTATTCTCCTGTCCTACAGTCATCCTCTCCCCTGAAATGGCTGATAACAGGAGGCAATAGACTGTATTCTCCTGTCCTACAGTCATCCTCTCCCCTGAAATGGCTGATAACAGGGGCAATAGACTGTATTCTCCTGTCCTACAGTCACCCTCTCCCCTGAAATGGCTGATAACAGGGGCAATAGACTGTATTCTCCTGTCCTACAGTCATCCTCTCCCCTGAAATGTCTGATAACAGGGGACAATAGACTGTATTCTCCTGTCCTACAGTCATCCTCTCCCCTGAAATGGCTGATAACAGGGGGCAATAGACTGTATTCTCCTGTCCTACAGTCATCCTCCCCTGAAATGGCTGATAACAGGGGCAATAGACTGTATTCTCCTGTCCTACAGTCATCCTCTCCCCTGAAATGGCTGATAATAGGGGGCAATAGACTGTATTCTCCTGTCCTACAGTCATCCTCCCCTGAAATGTCTGATAACAGGGGCAATAGACTGTATTCTCCTGTCCTACAGTCATCCTCTCCCCTGAAATGGCTGATAACAGGGGGCAATAGACTGTATTCTCCTGTCCTACAGTCAATCACGGGGCTCGTCTGCGGTGAGAAACGTTGTGGTCTCGCAGAATGTTTTCCTAAGTCTTAATCTTCTCCCAGAACTATCTGCAGTTGAGTAGCGGGTCCTCAGATAGCAGGAAGTAGGTTATGAGGACACCTCCAATAAAACACGGCAGCCCCTTCCCCACACCCACTGTCCTCCTTTCTGGGTGCTGAAGGAACAACCCCGGGATGGAAATGTCAGCTGCTAATTAGTTTCATTAATTTAATATTCCACAAAGACACCGGTTCAGGAAAAAACACAGCGGCTCAAACCAAGGTCAAATGAACAGTTCAATTTTCTCCTATTAAAGTAATAAAGCATTCTGAAACGTCCTAAGAGACTCCCGCTCAGCTCACTTTTCAGCTTTGCTGTGAAGACAGTGAGTGGGTCAGGTTCTACACACCAACACTTGCTGTCCTCCCCACTTTCTTAGCTTTGCTGTGAAGACAGTTATGTGGTCAGGCTTCTACAGACCAACACTCACCGCTCTGCTCATTATTCAGCTTTGCTGTGAAGACAGTGATGTGGTCAGGCTTCTACAGACCAACACTCGCCACTCTGCTCACTATTCAGCTTTGCTGTGAAGACAGTGATGTGGTCAGGCTTCTACAGACCAACACTCGCCACTCTGCTCACTATTCAGCTTTGCTGTGAAGACAGTGATGTGGTCAGGCTTCTACAGACCAACACTCGCCACTCTGCTCACTATTCAGCTTTGCTGTGAAGACAGTGATGTGGTCAGGCTTCTACAGACCAACACTCGCCACTCTGCTCACTATTCAGCTTTGCTGTGAAGACAGTGATGTGGTCAGGCTTCTACAGACCAACACTCGCAACTCTGTTCACTATTCAGCTTTGCTATGAAGACAGTGATGTGGTCAGGCTTCTACAGACCAACACTCACCGCTCTGCTCACTATTCAGCTTTGCTGTGAAGACAGTGATGTGGTCAGGCTTCTACAGACCAACGCTCACCGCTCTGCTCACTATTCAGCTTTGCTGTGAAGACAGTGATGTGGTCAGGCTTCTACAGACCAACGCTCACCGCTCTGCTCACTATTCAGCTTTGCTGTGAAGACAGTGATGTGGTCAGGCTTCTACAGACCAACACTCACCACTTTGCTCACTATTCAGCTTTGCTATTAAGACAGCGATGTGGTCAGGCTTCTACAGACCAACACTCGCCACTCTGCTCATTATTTAGCTTTGCTGTGAAGACAGTGAGAGGGGGGGGGGGGGGGGTCAGCCTTTTACAGACCAACACTCTCCAGTCTGCTCAGTTTTCAGCTTTGCTGTGAAGACAGTGAGGGGGGTCAGCCTTCTACAGACAAACACTCACCGCTCTGCTCACTTTTCAGCTTTGCTGTGAAGGTAGTCACGAGGCATGCCTTTGATGTGCTTGTTGCTACAGACTAGACATCCTGTAGGTTGGAATGGCCTGCAGCTACTTGCCTCTTTTTATAGTCCTGCTGCAGGTCTCGCCAAGAACATGACTGGCTTCATGCAACATAGGATCTGACTCCACACTCACAGACGGACGTATTATGTACTCCTATTTACAGTACGTGGTGGCAGGTGGTCGGCAAAAATACTGAAGAAGCACCACCATACCGGTAGAGGGGTTACTGCTGTCCGCCAGGGGCTTTCCTTATTGACCACTACACGTGCCACTTGCTACTTTGCAGCTCCCTCCATGGAATCACACTGGTGACACCAGAGAGTGACGTGATGGGAGATGCACAGGATATCCACGCGTCCTTACCAGTAGCACTGACTGTTGTTCTGCAGGAGTCTGTCCACCATGTGCTCCACTCTGACAAACCAGCTGGGGACGGCTTTGTAAATAAGCGGCGTTTCTGACCTGAGGAGAAAACATTAGTTACACATGGGAAGGAGGGTCACCCGGCAGGGTGCTGACTGCGGCAGAGACTCACCTCCAGCAGAAAGGGTAGCTGTGCTGGTAAGTGCCACTGTGCACCAGACGGCCTCGCTCCTTCAGCAGCTTTATTATGTTCTTGTCAGCGTCCTTTGAGCAGAAACATACAATCCAAAGTTTAAAAAAAGCAAAAAAACACGTGGAGACGCCTGTGGGGACATAGCTGGGAGCGGGTAGATAGGGACGCAAATAACTGCCTTACTAAGGGAACACTCCACCTGTAACACTGACCACAACGCCCAAAATAAGGAAACTGTCAACAAGCTGCTGCTGCAAGATCTCATATACGCTGAGGGTTTAAGGGCACACTTTGCAGGGAGCAGATCTTACAGGTGACGGCCAGCTCCACCCTTACATCTTATTACAGTGCAGGGAGCAGATCTTACAGGTGACGGCCAGCTCCACCCTTACATCTTATTACAGTGCAGGGAGCAGATCTTACAGGTGACGGCCAGCTCCACCCTTACATCTTATTATTACAGTGCAGGGAGCAGATCTTACAGGTGACGGCCAGCTCCACCCTTACATCTTATTATTACGGTGCAGGGAGCAGATCTTACAGGTGACGGCCAGCTCCACCCTTACATCTTATATTACGGTGCAGGGAGCAGATCTTACAGGTGACGGCCAGCTCCACCCTTACATCTTATTACAGTGCAGGGAGCAGATCTTACAGGTGACGGCCAGCTCCACCCTTACATCTTATTACAGTGCAGGGAGCAGATCTTACAGGTGACGGCCAGCTCCACCCTTACATCTTATTACGGTGCAGGGAGCAGATCTTACAGGTGACGGCCAGCTCCACCCTTACATCTTATTATTACAGTGCAGGGAGCAGATCTTACAGGTGACGGCCAGCTCCACCCTTACATCTTATTACGGTGCAGGGAGCAGATCTTACAGGTGACGGCCAGCTCCACCCTTACATCTTATTACAGTGCAGGGAGCAGATCTTACAGGTGACGGCCAGCTCCACCCTTACATCTTATTATTACAGTGCAGGGAGCAGATCTTACAGGTGACGGCCAGCTCCACCCTTACATCTTATTATTACAGTGCAGGGAGCAGATCTTACAGGTGACGGCCAGCTCCACCCTTACATCTTATTATTACAGTGCAGGGAGCAGATCTTACAGGTGACGGCCAGCTCCACCCTTACATCTTATTATTACAGTGCAGGGAGCAGATCTTACAGGTGACGGCCAGCTCCACCCTTACATCTTATTATTACGGTGCAGGGAGCAGATCTTACAGGTGACGGCCAGCTCCACCCTTACATCTTATTATTACAGTGCAGGGAGCAGATCTTACAGGTGACGGCCAGCTCCACCCTTACATCTTATTACGGTGCAGGGAGCAGATCTTACAGGTGACGGCCAGCTCCACCCTTACATCTTATTATTACAGTGCAGGGAGCAGATCTTACAGGTGACGGCCAGCTCCACCCTTACATCTTATTATTACGGTGCAGGGAGCAGATCTTACAGGTGACGGCCAGCTCCACCCTTACATCTTATTATTACAGTGCAGGGAGCAGATCTTACAGGTGACGGCCAGCTCCACCCTTACATCTTATTATTACAGTGCAGGGAGCAGATCTTACAGGTGACGGCCAGCTCCACCCTTACATCTTATTATTACAGTGCAGGGAGCAGATCTTACAGGTGACGGCCAGCTCCACCCTTACATCTTATTATTACAGTGCAGGGAGCAGATCTTACAGGTGACGGCCAGCTCCACCCTTACATCTTATTACGGTGCAGGGAGCAGATCTTACAGGTGACGGCCAGCTCCACCCTTACATCTTATTATTACAGTGCAGGGAGCAGATCTTACAGGTGACGGCCAGCTCCACCCTTACATCTTATTATTACAGTGCAGGAGCAGATCTTACAGGTGACGGCCAGCTCCACCCTTACATCTTATTATTACAGTGCAGGGAGCAGATCTTACAGGTGACGGCCAGCTCCACCCTTACATCTTATTATTACAGTGCAGGGAGCAGATCTTACAGGTGACGGCCAGCTCCACCCTTACATCTTATTATTACAGTGCAGGGAGCAGATCTTACAGGTGACGGCCAGCTCCACCCTTACATCTTATTATTACAGTGCAGGGAGCAGATCTTACAGGTGACGGCCAGCTCCACCCTTACATCTTATTACAGTGCAGGGAGCAGATCTTACAGGTGACGGCCAGCTCCACCCTTACATCTTATTATTACAGTGCAGGGAGCAGATCTTACAGGTGACGGCCAGCTCCACCCTTACATCTTATTATTACAGTGCAGGGAGCAGATCTTACAGGTGACGGCCAGCTCCACCCTTACATCTTATTATTACAGTGCAGGGAGCAGATCTTACAGGTGACGGCCAGCTCCACCCTTACATCTTATTATTACAGTGCAGGGAGCAGATCTTACAGGTGACGGCCAGCTCCACCCTTACATCTTATTATTACAGTGCAGGGAGCAGATCTTACAGGTGACGGCCAGCTCCACCCTTACATCTTATTATTACGGTGCAGGGAGCAGATCTTACAGGTGACGGCCAGCTCCACCCTTACATCTTATTACAGTGCAGGGAGCAGATCTTACAGGTGACGGCCAGCTCCACCCTTACATCTTATTATTACAGTGCAGGGAGCAGATCTTACAGGTGACGGCCAGCTCCACCCTTACATCTTATTATTACAGTGCAGGGAGCAGATCTTACAGGTGACGGCCAGCTCCACCCTTACATCTTATTATTACAGTGCAGGGAGCAGATCTTACAGGTGACGGCCAGCTCCACCCTTACATCTTATTACAGTGCAGGGAGCAGATCTTACAGGTGACGGCCAGCTCCACCCTTACATCTTATTATTACGGTGCAGGGAGCAGATCTTACAGGTGACGGCCAGCTCCACCTCTTACATCTTATTACAGTGCAGGGAGCAGATCTTACAGGTGACGGCCAGCTCCACCCTTACATCTTATTATTACAGTGCAGGGAGCAGATCTTACAGGTGACGGCCAGCTCCACCCTTACATCTTATTATTACAGTGCAGGGAGCAGATCTTACAGGTGACGGCCAGCTCCACCCTTACATCTTATTATTACGGTGCAGGGAGCAGATCTTACAGGTGACGGCCAGCTCCACCCTTACATCTTATTATTACAGTGCAGGGAGCAGATCTTACAGGTGACGGCCAGCTCCACCTTTACATCTTATTATTACAGTGCAGGGAGCAGATCTTACAGGTGACGGCCAGCTCCACCCTTACATCTTATTATTACAGTGCAGGGAGCAGATCTTACAGGTGACGGCCAGCTCCACCCTTACATCTTATTATTACAGTGCAGGGAGCAGATCTTACAGGTGACGGCCAGCTCCACCCTTACATCTTATTATTACAGTGCAGGGAGCAGATCTTACAGGTGACGGCCAGCTCCACCCTTACATCTTATTATTACAGTGCAGGGAGCAGATCTTACAGGTGACGGCCAGCTCCACCTCTTACATCTTATTATTACAGTGCAGGGAGCAGATCTTACAGGTGACGGCCAGCTCCACCCTTACATCTTATTATTACAGTGCAGGGAGCAGATCTTACAGGTGACGGCCAGCTCCACCTCTTACATCTTATTATTACAGTGCAGGGAGCAGATCTTACAGGTGACGGCCAGCTCCACCCTTACATCTTATTACAGTGCAGGGAGCAGATCTTACAGGTGACGGCCAGCTCCACCCTTACATCTTATTACGGTGCAGGGAGCAGATCTTACAGGTGACGGCCAGCTCCACCCTTACATCTTATTATTACAGTGCAGGGAGCAGATCTTACAGGTGACGGCCAGCTCCACCTTTACATCTTATTATTACAGTGCAGGGAGCAGATCTTACAGGTGACGGCCAGCTCCACCCTTACATCTTATTACAGTGCAGGAGCAGATCTTACAGGTGACGGCCAGCTCCACCCTTACATCTTATTACAGTGCAGGGAGCAGATCTTACAGGTGACGGCCAGCTCCACCCTTACATCTTATTATTACGGTGCAGGAAGCAGATCTTACAGGTGACGGCCAGCTCCACCCTTACATCATTATTACAGTGCAGGGAGCAGATCTTACAGGTGACGGCCAGCTCCACCCTTACATCTTATTATTACAGTGCAGGGAGCAGATCTTACAGGTGACGGCCAGCTCCACCCTTACATCTTATTATTACAGTGCAGGGAGCAGATCTTACAGGTGACGGCCAGCTCCACCCTTACATCTTATTATTACAGTGCAGGAGCAGATCTTACAGGTGACGGCCAGCTCCACCCTTACATCTTATTACGGTGCAGGGAGCAGATCTTACAGGTGACGGCCAGCTCCACCCTTACATCTTATTATTACAGTGCAGGAAGCAGATCTTACAGGTGACGGCCAGCTCCACCCTTAGATCTTATTATTACAGTGCAGGGAGCAGCTCTTACAGGTGACGGCCAGCTCCACCCTTACATCTTATTATTACAGTGCAGGGAGCAGATCTTACAGGTGACGGCCAGCTCCACCCTTACATCTTATTACGGTGCAGGAAGCAGATCTTACAGGTGACGGCCAGCTCCACCTTTACATCTTATTATTACAGTGCAGGAAGCAGATCTTACAGGTGACGGCCAGCTCCACCCTTACATCTTATTATTACAGTGCAGGGAGCAGATCTTACAGGTGACGGCCAGCTCCACCCTTACATCTTATTACGGTGCAGGGAGCAGATCTTACAGGTGACGGCCAGCTCCACCCTTACATCTTATTATTACAGTGCAGGGAGCAGATCTTACAGGTGACGGCCAGCTCCACCTTTACATCTTATTATTACAGTGCAGGGAGCAGACCTTACAGGTGACGGCCAGCTCCACCCTTTACATCTTATTATTACGGTGCAGGAAGCAGATCTTACAGGTGACGGCCAGCTCCACCTTTACATCTTATTACAGTGCAGGGAGCAGATCTTACAGGTGACGGCCAGCTCCACCCTTACATCTTATTATTACAGTGCAGGGAGCAGATCTTACAGGTGACGGCCAGCTCCACCCTTACATCTTATTATTACGGTGCAGGGAGCAGATCTTACAGGTGACGGCCAGCTCCACCCTTACATCTTATTATTACAGTGCAGGGAGCAGATCTTACAGGTGACGGCCAGCTCCACCCTTACATCTTATTACAGTGCAGGGAGCAGATCTTACAGGTGACGGCCAGCTCCACCCCTTACATCTTATTATTACAGTGCAGGAGCAGATCTTACAGGTGACGGCCAGCTCCACCCTTACATCTTATTATTACAGTGCAGGGAGCAGATCTTACAGGTGACGGCCAGCTCCACCCTTACATCTTATTATTACAGTGCAGGAGCAGATCTTACAGGTGACGGCCAGCTCCACCCTTACATCTTATTACAGTGCAGGGAGCAGATCTTACAGGTGACGGCCAGCTCCACCCTTACATCTTATTATTACAGTGCAGGGAGCAGATCTTACAGGTGACGGCCAGCTCCACCTTTACATCTTATTATTACAGTGCAGGGAGCAGATCTTACAGGTGACGGCCAGCTCCACCCTTACATCTTATTATTACAGTGCAGGGAGCAGATCTTACAGGTGACGGCCAGCTCCACCCTTACATCTTATTATTACGGTGCAGGGAGCAGATCTTACAGGTGACGGCCAGCTCCACCCTTACATCTTATTATTACAGTGCAGGGAGCAGATCTTACAGGTGACGGCCAGCTCCACCCTTACATCTTATTATTACAGTGCAGGGAGCAGATCTTACAGGTGACGGCCAGCTCCACCCTTACATCTTATTATTACAGTGCAGGGAGCAGATCTTACAGGTGACGGCCAGCTCCACCCTTACATCTTATTATTACAGTGCAGGGAGCAGATCTTACAGGTGACGGCCAGCTCCACCCTTTACATCTTATTATTACGGTGCAGGGAGCAGATCTTACAGGTGACGGCCAGCTCCACCCTTACATCTTATTACAGTGCAGGGAGCAGATCTTACAGGTGACGGCCAGCTCCACCCTTACATCTTATTATTACAGTGCAGGGAGCAGATCTTACAGGTGACGGCCAGCTCCACCTCTTACATCTTATTATTACAGTGCAGGGAGCAGATCTTACAGGTGACGGCCAGCTCCACCCTTACATCTTATTACAGTGCAGGGAGCAGATCTTACAGGTGACGGCCAGCTCCACCCTTACATCTTATTTACGGTGCAGGGAGCAGATCTTACAGGTGACGGCCAGCTCCACCTTTACATCTTATTATTACGGTGCAGGGAGCAGATCTTACATGTGACGGCCAGCTCCACCCTTACATCTTATTACAGTGCAGGGAGCAGATCTTACAGGTGACGGCCAGCTCCACCCTTACATCTTATTATTACAGTGCAGGGAGCAGATCTTACAGGTGACGGCCAGCTCCACCCTTACATCTTATTATTACGGTGCAGGGAGCAGATCTTACAGGTGACGGCCAGCTCCACCCTTACATCTTATTACAGTGCAGGGAGCAGATCTTACAGGTGACGGCCAGCTCCACCCTTACATCTTATTATTACAGTGCAGGAGCAGATCTTACAGGTGACGGCCAGCTCCACCCTTACATCTTATTACGGTGCAGGGAGCAGATCTTACAGGTGACGGCCAGCTCCACCCTTACATCTTATTATTACAGTGCAGGGAGCAGATCTTACAGGTGACGGCCAGCTCCACCCTTACATCTTATTACAGTGCAGGGAGCAGATCTTACAGGTGACGGCCAGCTCCACCCTTACATCTTATTATTACAGTGCAGGGAGCAGATCTTACAGGTGACGGCCAGCTCCACCCTTACATCTTATTATTACGGTGCAGGAGCAGATCTTACAGGTGACGGCCAGCTCCACCCTTACATCTTATTACAGTGCAGGGAGCAGATCTTACAGGTGACGGCCAGCTCCACCCTTACATCTTATTATTACAGTGCAGGGAGCAGATCTTACAGGTGACGGCCAGCTCCACCCTTACATCTTATTATTACGGTGCAGGGAGCAGATCTTACAGGTGACGGCCAGCTCCACCTTTACATCTTATTATTACAGTGCAGGGAGCAGATCTTACAGGTGACGGCCAGCTCCACCCTTACATCTTATTACAGTGCAGGGAGCAGATCTTACAGGTGACGGCCAGCTCCACCCTTACATCTTATTATTACAGTGCAGGGAGCAGATCTTACAGGTGACGGCCAGCTCCACCTCTTACATCTTATTACAGTGCAGGGAGCAGATCTTACAGGTGACGGCCAGCTCCACCCTTTACATCTTATTATTACAGTGCAGGGAGCAGATCTTACAGGTGACGGCCAGCTCCACCCTTACATCTTATTATTACGGTGCAGGGAGCAGATCTTACAGGTGACGGCCAGCTCCACCCTTACATCTTATTATTACAGTGCAGGGAGCAGATCTTACAGGTGACGGCCAGCTCCACCCTTACATCTTATTATTACAGTGCAGGGAGCAGATCTTACAGGTGACGGCCAGCTCCACCCTTACATCTTATTATTACAGTGCAGGGAGCAGATCTTACAGGTGACGGCCAGCTCCACCCTTACATCATTATTACAGTGCAGGGAGCAGATCTTACAGGTGACGGCCAGCTCCACCCTTACATCTTATTATTACAGTGCAGGGAGCAGATCTTACAGGTGACGGCCAGCTCCACCTCTTTACATCTTATTATTACAGTGCAGGGAGCAGATCTTACAGGTGACGGCCAGCTCCACCCTTACATCTTATTATTACAGTGCAGGGAGCAGATCTTACAGGTGACGGCCAGCTCCACCCTTACATCTTATTATTACAGTGCAGGAAGCAGATCTTACAGGTGACGGCCAGCTCCACCCTTACATCTTATTATTACAGTGCAGGGAGCAGATCTTACAGGTGACGGCCAGCTCCACCTTTACATCTTATTACAGTGCAGGGAGCAGATCTTACAGGTGACGGCCAGCTCCACCCTTACATCTTATTATTACAGTGCAGGGAGCAGATCTTACAGGTGACGGCCAGCTCCACCTCTTACATCTTATTATTACAGTGCAGGGAGCAGATCTTACAGGTGACGGCCAGCTCCACCTCTTACATCTTATTATTACAGTGCAGGAGCAGATCTTACAGGTGACGGCCAGCTCCACCCTTACATCTTATTATTACAGTGCAGGAGCAGATCTTACAGGTGACGGCCAGCTCCACCCTTACATCTTATTATTACAGTGCAGGGAGCAGATCTTACAGGTGACGGCCAGCTCCACCCTTACATCTTATTATTACAGTGCAGGGAGCAGATCTTACAGGTGACGGCCAGCTCCACCCTTACATCTTATTACGGTGCAGGGAGCAGATCTTACAGGTGACGGCCAGCTCCACCCTTACATCTTATTATTACAGTGCAGGGAGCAGATCTTACAGGTGACGGCCAGCTCCACCCTTACATCTTATTATTACGGTGCAGGGAGCAGATCTTACAGGTGACGGCCAGCTCCACCCTTACATCTTATTATTACGGTGCAGGGAGCAGATCTTACAGGTGACGGCCAGCTCCACCCTTACATCTTATTATTACAGTGCAGGGAGCAGATCTTACAGGTGACGGCCAGCTCCACCCTTACATCTTATTATTACAGTGCAGGGAGCAGATCTTACAGGTGACGGCCAGCTCCACCCTTACATCTTATTATTACGGTGCAGGGAGCAGATCTTACAGGTGACGGCCAGCTCCACCCTTACATCTTATTACAGTGCAGGGAGCAGATCTTACAGGTGACGGCCAGCTCCACCCTTACATCTTATTACAGTGCAGGGAGCAGATCTTACATGTGACGGCCAGCTCCACCCTTACATCTTATTATTACAGTGCAGGGAGCAGATCTTACAGGTGACGGCCAGCTCCACCCTTACATCTTATTACGGTGCAGGGAGCAGATCTTACAGGTGACGGCCAGCTCCACCCTTACATCTTATTATCAGTGCAGGGAGCAGATCTTACAGGTGACGGCCAGCTCCACCCTTACATCTTATTACGGTGCAGGGAGCAGATCTTACATGTGACGGCCAGCTCCACCCTTACATCTTATTACGGTGCAGGGAGCAGATCTTACAGGTGAAGGCCAGCTCCACCCTTACATCTTATTACGGTGCAGGGAGCAGATCTTACATGTGACGGCCAGCTCCACCCTTACATCTTATTATTACAGTGCAGGGAGCAGATCTTACAGGTGACGGCCAGCTCCACCCTTACATCTTATTACAGTGCAGGAGCAGATCTTACAGGTGACGGCCAGCTCCACCCTTACATCTTATTACGGTGCAGGGAGCAGATCTTACAGGTGACGGCCAGCTCCACCCTTACATCTTATTATTACAGTGCAGGGAGCAGATCTTACAGGTGACGGCCAGCTCCACCCTTACATCTTATTATTACAGTGCAGGGAGCAGATCTTACAGGTGACGGCCAGCTCCACCCTTACATCTTATTATTACAGTGCAGGGAGCAGATCTTACAGGTGACGGCCAGCTCCACCCTTACATCTTATTATTACGGTGCAGGGAGCAGATCTTACAGGTGACGGCCAGCTCCACCCTTACATCTTATTACAGTGCAGGGAGCAGATCTTACAGGTGACGGCCAGCTCCACCCTTACATCTTATTATTACGGTGCAGGGAGCAGATCTTACAGGTGACGGCCAGCTCCACCCTTACATCTTATTATTACAGTGCAGGGAGCAGATCTTACAGGTGACGGCCAGCTCCACCTTTACATCTTATTATTACAGTGCAGGGAGCAGATCTTACA
This sequence comes from Bufotes viridis, assembly GCA_033119425.1. Taxonomy (NCBI): domain Eukaryota; kingdom Metazoa; phylum Chordata; class Amphibia; order Anura; family Bufonidae; genus Bufotes; species Bufotes viridis. Next base: position 2,214,316 of record CM065596.1, read on the forward strand.
GGTGACGGCCAGCTCCACCCTTACATCTTATTATTACAGTGCAGGGAGCAGATCTTACAGGTGACGGCCAGCTCCACCCTTACATCTTATTATTACAGTGCAGGGAGCAGATCTTACAGGTGACGGCCAGCTCCACCCTTACATCTTATTATTACAGTGCAGGGAGCAGATCTTACAGGTGACGGCCAGCTCCACCCTTACATCTTATTATTACAGTGCAGGGAGCAGATCTTACAGGTGACGGCCAGCTCCACCCTTACATCTTATTATTACAGTGCAGGGAGCAGATCTTACAGGTGACGGCCAGCTCCACCCTTACATCTTATTATTACAGTGCAGGGAGCAGATCTTACAGGTGACGGCCAGCTCCACCCTTACATCTTATTATTACAGTGCAGGGAGCAGATCTTACAGGTGACGGCCAGCTCCACCTTTACATCTTATTATTACAGTGCAGGGAGCAGATCTTACAGGTGACGGCCAGCTCCACCCCTTACATCTTATTATTACAGTGCAGGGAGCAGATCTTACAGGTGACGGCCAGCTCCACCCTTACATCTTATTATTACAGTGCAGGGAGCAGATCTTACAGGTGACGGCCAGCTCCACCCTTACATCTTATTATTACAGTGCAGGGAGCAGATCTTACAGGTGACGGCCAGCTCCACCCTTACATCTTATTATTACAGTGCAGGGAGCAGATCTTACAGGTGACGGCCAGCTCCACCCTTACATCTTATTATTACAGTGCAGGGAGCAGATCTTACAGGTGACGGCCAGCTCCACCCTTACATCTTATTATTACAGTGCAGGGAGCAGATCTTACAGGTGACGGCCAGCTCCACCCTTACATCTTATTATTACAGTGCAGGGAGCAGATCTTACAGGTGACGGCCAGCTCCACCCTTACATCTTATTATTACAGTGCAGGGAGCAGATCTTACAGGTGACGGCCAGCTCCACCCTTACATCTTATTACAGTGCAGGGAGCAGATCTTACAGGTGACGGCCAGCTCCACCCTTACATCTTATTACAGTGCAGGGAGCAGATCTTACAGGTGACGGCCAGCTCCACCCTTACATCTTATTATTACAGTGCAGGGAGCAGATCTTACAGGTGACGGCCAGCTCCACCTCTTACATCTTATTATTACAGTGCAGGGAGCAGATCTTACAGGTGACGGCCAGCTCCACCCTTACATCTTATTATTACAGTGCAGGGAGCAGATCTTACAGGTGACGGCCAGCTCCACCCTTACATCTTATTAACAGTGCAGGGAGCAGATCTTACAGGTGACGGCCAGCTCCACCTCTTACATCTTATTATTACAGTGCAGGGAGCAGATCTTACAGGTGACGGCCAGCTCCACCCTTACATCTTATTATTACAGTGCAGGGAGCAGATCTTACAGGTGACGGCCAGCTCCACCCTTACATCTTATTATTACAGTGCAGGGAGCAGATCTTACAGGTGACGGCCAGCTCCACCCTTACATCTTATTACGGTGCAGGAAGCAGATCTTACAAGTGACGGCCAGCTCCACCCTTACATCTTATTATTACAGTGCAGGAAGCAGATCTTACAGGTGACGGCCAGCTCCACCTTTACATCTTATTATTACAGTGCAGGGAGCAGATCTTACAGGTGACGGCCAGCTCCACCTCTTACATCTTATTATTACAGTGCAGGGAGCAGATCTTACAGGTGACGGCCAGCTCCACCCTTACATCTTATTACAGTGCAGGGAGCAGATCTTACAGGTGACGGCCAGCTCCACCCTTACATCTTATTATTACAGTGCAGGGAGCAGATCTTACAGGTGACGGCCAGCTCCACCCTTACATCTTATTATTACAGTGCAGGGAGCAGATCTTACAGGTGACGGCCAGCTCCACCTTTACATCTTATTATTACAGTGCAGGAAGCAGATCTTACAGGTGACGGCCAGCTCCACCTTTACATCTTATTATTACAGTGCAGGGAGCAGAACTTACAGGTGACGGCCAGCTCCACCTTTACATCTTATTATTACAGTGCAGGGAGCAGATCTTACAGGTGACGGCCAGCTCCACCTTTACATCTTATTACAGTGCAGGGAGCAGATCTTACAGGTGACGGCAAGCTCCACCCTTACATCTTATTATTACGGTGCAGGGAGCAGATCTTACAGGTGACGGCCAGCTCCACCCTTACATCTTATTACAGTGCAGGGAGCAGATCTTACAGGTGACGGCCAGCTCCACCCTTACATCTTATTATTACGGTGCAGGGAGCAGATCTTACAGGTGACGGCCAGCTCCACCTTTACATCTTATTACGGTGCAGGAAGCAGATCTTACAGGTGACGGCCAGCTCCACCCTTACATCTTATTACGGTGCAGGAAGCAGATCTTACAGGTGACGGCCAGCTCCACCCTTACATCTTATTACGGTGCAGGAAGCAGATCTTACAGGTGACGGCCAGCTCCACCCTTACATCTTATTACGGTGCAGGGAGCAGATCTTACAGGTGATGGCCAGCTCCACCATTATATCTTATTACGGTGCAGGGAGCAGATCTTACAGGTGACGGCCAGCTCCACCCTTACATCTTATTACAGTGCAGGGAGCAGATCTTACAGGTGACGGCCAGCTCCACCCTTACATCTTATTACAGTGCAGGGAGCAGATCTTACAGGTGACGGCCAGCTCCACCCTTATATCTTATTATTACAGTGCAGGGAGCAGATCTTACAGGTGACGGCCAGCTCCACCCTTACATCTTATTACAGTGCAGGGAGCAGATCTTACAGGTGACGGCCAGCTCCACCCTTACATCTTATTACAGTGCAGGGAGCAGATCTTACAGGTGACGGCCAGCTCCACCATTACATCTTACATGTGACTACCAGAACTGTACTATACTATTAACCGATATGTTCTCTGTGAACCGCTCTGCTCCAGGGTCACATAAACCGGAGGATGAACCTATCCAGAATGCCCAGGGTAGGGAACCTGCACCTATACTTAGAACAGAGCCAGCAAAGTCCCAGAGGGTGCACCGCGCATGTGCAGCCTCCCTCCATTCATTCTAATGGGAGTGCCGAAAATAACCGAGTTCTGGCTCCACTATTTCCATCTGCCACATAAAAGTGAATGGAGCAGTGGCCTCGCTTGCGCAGTGCGCCTCCCATTCCATGGAAATTGCAAAAATAGCCAAACATGCCACTTGGCTATTTTCGGCTCTCTCATAGGTATGAATGGAGCGCGGCTGCACATGTGCTTGCACCCTCCTTCACTTTGTGGTAGGTATAGGTGCGGGTCCCAGAGGTGGGACTTGCACCTATCAGACATTAGGGGCATGTCCTAACGAATCGCCCCCAATGTCTGAGGTGAGACAACCCCTTTAACACAGTTATCTCAATACTACTAATACACAGGAGGTGTGGGGAGCACTCGGAGCAGCAGTCTGTGTAGCCTCATCCTACCGTGGACCCTCCCAGAGGTGGGAGCAGCACCTATCAGACGTAGGAGGCATATTCTAGCTAGCAATATGCCCCCAATGTCTGGGATGGTACAACCCCTTTAAAGGAGAAGTATAAAATCGCAGCATGCGCCAGGCTCGTCTGCTGTGCTCTTGTCTTGCTGCAAGCTCGGCATGCACACCGTCCCTGCAGGGGGCGCTATCCATAAAATACAACTGAAGGGATGAAATGAGGGAGTATCTGCAGGAATGAGAAGGGCCAATTGCCAATCAAACCTTGACGTATTGTCCTGCAAAGTCGGTGACTTCCTCAGAGAAGCAGCCCGAAGCATCGACCGGGCACACCGGGACAGAGTCCTTCTGGATGATGCCGAAGTCCATGCAGACCCTGTAGTCATCCTGCAAGGGAAGAGGCAGAAGTGAAGACTGGTGGACAGTGCACGTGGTGGAGACGTGGACAACACTCCACCTTTAATCTACAACACGACTCAGAATCACCAGAGAAAGAGGAAGGGCTTTACAGCTATAACATGGACATAGGATATACACACAGTACAACCGCTACAGCTACTGGCGGCGTGGGACCCTGCCTACAGTGCATTGAAAAAGAATGTATACCTCTTGAATGTGTCCACATTTTTTATAATACAGCATAGGGATGCATGTTGATATCCACAGTGCCCTGAAAAAGTATTCACACCACTTGAAGTTTTCCAGATTTTTTCATGTTACACCTACAAACTTAAATGTATTTTATTGGCACTTTATGTGATCGACCAACACAAAGTCCAAGTCTGTGTGAAGTGAGAAGATGAGACGAGGTTTTCAAAAGTTTTAATTAATAAAAATCTGGAAAGCTTGGGCTGCATTAGAATTGAGCCCCCTGTACTCTGATCCCCCAAATAAGACCCAGTGTGACCAATTGCTGTCAGAATTCACCTCCCTAGTACATCGAGTCCACCTGTGTGTAATGTCTTCTCGGTATAACTCCAGCTGTTCGGTGAAGGCCTCAGAGGTTTGTTAGAGAATATTAGTGAACACACCAGACAGGTCAGGGAGAAAGTGATGGAGAAGTGTAAATCATGACTAGTTTATAAAAATATCCCAAGATCTGGACATCTCACGGAGCACTGTTCAATCCATCATCCGAAAATGGAAGGAGTATGGAAACTGCAAACCTACCAAGACATGGTGGTCATTACACATTGTGAAAACCTCGTCTCCTCTCCTTCTCACCTCACACAGACTTGGACTTTGTCGGTCGATCAAATAAAATCCCAATAAAATACATTTAAATTTGTAGAGAACGTTAAAAAATGTGGGAAAGTTCAAGGGGTGTGAATACTTTTTCAAGGCTCTGTAGACATACACTATATGGATGCATGTTTATATGTGGAAACACATCTTGGAGCAGACTGCTTACACCTTCTCCTTACAGAAATGTCAGGAGGCTCCTGCGCCCACCTAAAGCAACAGGCCAGGGGGCCCCTCACCAGGCGACATATCATCCTACATACCGCTCCGAAGTAGGGGGCCTGGTGCACCACGCCGGTGCCATCTTCTGACTTGACATAGTTGTCGAATAGTACGGTGAAGGCTCCTGTGTCTGCAGCCTGAAAAGAAGGAGGAGTGGTGGCGTGAGCAGATGGCCAGGAGATCAGTAGCGCCCACATGGCATCTCGCGGGCAGCACCCTCCGGTGTTTCTCCCACATAGAGCAGCGAGCCACGAATCCCCAGAAGTACAAAAACACAGGAGGAGCTTGTCACCTCATTGAGAAATATGGTGCACGCCCTGAACCCCACGACCTTCTCAGGGGCAAACCTCAGCTTCCCTGGCTGTGAGGGTGCAGAGCACGCCCCTTTAAAGAAAACCAAGCAACGCTCCGTTCTTACCTTGGCAAAGTAGTCAAATAAGGGCTGATAGCGCATCCCTTTAAGGGTGACACCCAGAAACCTGTAAGACAAGAAAGAGGCATCCATGACCGCAGCCAACGGGCAAGACAGGGCAGAAGCGCCATCATCACATGTACGACACGTGTATCATAGGACCTGCGTCGTCACATGTATCACAGGACCGGCATCGTCACATGTACGACACGTGTATCACAGGACCAGCATCGTCACATGTACGACACGTGTATCACAGGACCTGCATCGTCACATGTATCACAGGACCAGCATCGTCACATGTACGACACGTGTATCACAGGACCTGCGTCGTCACATGTACGACATCTATCACAGGAACGGCATAGTCACATGTACGACACGTGCATCACAGGACCGGCATCGTCACATGTACAACACGTGTATCACAGGACCGGCATTGTCAAATGTACGACATGTGTATCATAGGACCGGCGTCATCACTTACACTACACGCGTTTCACAGGACCAGCGTCATCACATGTACGACACGAGTATCACAGGACCGGCATTGTCACATGTACGAAACGTGTATCATAGGACCGGCGTCATCACATGTACAACACGTGTATCACAGGACATCACATGTACAAGATGTGTATCATAGGACCTGCGTCATCACATATACGACATGTGTATCATCGGACCTGCGTTATCACGCTAAACTCTCCCACTCTCCCTAATTTCAGTCTGTCCCAAATGCTGCAGCCGGGCTTATCCATCTGTCCACCCGCTATACTGATGCTACTAGGCTGTGCCAGTCACTTCACCGGTTGCTCATCCACCACAGAATATAGTTCAAAATTCTTAGGCTACTTTCACTCGCGTTTTGGGCATATCCGTCATGGATCTGCAAAAACGCTTCCGCTACTTGCATTGACTTGCATTGTGTGTCAAGACGGATCCGTTTGGCTCAGTTTCATCAGATGGACACCCTACCTGTACTCTCCACAGTGCTACACCCCCTATATCTTCTCCTCATCTCTGTCTACCATCCAACCCGTGCTCTCCACAGTGCTGCACACCCTACATCTTCTCCTCATCTCTGTCTACCATCCTACCCGTGCTCTCCACAGTGCTGCACCTCCTACATCTCCTCCTCATCTCTGTCTACCATCCTACCCGTGCTCTCCACAGTGCTGCACCTCCTACATCTCCTCCTCATCTCTGTCTACCATGCTACCCGTACTCTCCACAGTACTGCACCCCTACATCTCCTCCTCATCTCTGTCTACCATCCTACCTGTGCTCTCCACAGTGCTGCACCCCCTACATCTCCTCATCTCTGTCTACCATCCTACCGTGCTCTTTACAGTGCTGCACCCCCTACATCTTCTCCTCATCTCTGTCTACCATCCTACCGGTGCTCTCCACAGTGCTGCACCCCCTACATCTTCTCATCTCTGTCTACCATCCTACCCGTGCTCTCCACAGTGCTGCACCCCCTACATCTCCTCCTCATTTCTGTCTACCATCCTATCTGGGCTCACCATAGTGCTGCACCTCCTACATCTCCTCCTCATCTCTGTATACCATCCTATGTATACCATCCCATGATCTCCACAGTGCTGCACCCATACATCTCGTCCTCATCTCTGTCTACCATCCTACCCGTACTCTCCACAGTGCTGCACCCCCTACATCTCCTCCTCATCTCTGTCTACCTTCCTACCTGTGCTCTCCACAGTGGTGCGCCTTCTACATCTCCACCTTATCTCTGTCTACTATCCAACACGTGCTCTCCACAGTAGTGCTCTCCACAGTACTGCACCCCTTACATCTCTTCACTTATCTCTACCATCCTAACCGTTCTCTCCACAGTGCTACAACCCCTATATCTCTTCCCTCATCTCTGTCTACCTCCCTACCTGTACTCTCCACAGTGCTGCACTCCCTACATCTCGTCCTCATCTCTGTCTACCATGCTACCCGTGCTCTCCACAGTACTGCACCCCTACATCTCCTTCTCATCTCTGTCTTCCATCCTACCTGTGCTCTCCACATGCTGCACCACCTACATCTCCTCCTCATCTCCATCTACCACCTTACCCGTGCTCTCCACAGTGCTGCACCCCCTACATCTCCTCCTCATCTGTCTATCATCCTACCTGTGCGCTCCACAGTACTGCACTCCCTATATCTCCTCCTCATCACAATCATTCTTTGTGATACAAAAATGTTCAGTAATATACTTTAATACTAAAATTGCAGATTTCGATTAGAAAAATAGCTCTAAAGTGGCCCATTTTGAGCCTTTGCAACACTCCTCTGAAGCACCCAAGTCATCATGTGTACTTTACATGTATATCACATGACCTGCCACATCACGTGTACTATGCATGTATGGTACGTCATGGCCCCCAGGGGCTGACATGTGTCCCATCTCTTGCAGCCTTATGTGTAAAGTAGAGACCCACCTGTCCAGAATCTGGTATTCGGCGTTGGTCTTGTATAGGGCAGACAGCCGAGCCTCCATCAGAATGTACACATTTCCACTGGACTTGTCTATGAAGGAAGGGAAACCTCATCATTGTGCGGCCATCGCTGGGGCCCTAAAGCAGTCACAAGGGCCCCTGAGTTTCTCACCTCTCAGCTTGACATAGGTCAGTTCTGGATTAACACAAAGAGCCATATTGCTTGGCAGGGTCCATGGGGTGGTGGTCCAGGCCACAAGCGACACTGTCGAGTCTTCCAGCAAGGGGAAGGTGACAATAATCGAGGGATCTTGCACATCCTGAGAGGAGAGGAGTTGTCAGAGACTGGTGGCAGGGGCCACAAAGCTCACGATAGTGCAATGAGTACCTTGTAATTCTGGTGGGACTCGAAGTTGGATAATGGAGTGTTACAAGCAGTGGAGAAGGGCATCACCTTGACACCTCGGTATACCAGGCCTTTATCATACAGCTGCCTGAACACCCACCTGTGGGAACAAAGACAGAAGCCGTCAACAGTGAAGAGATTGAACCAGGAGTAGCGATGAAAGTTCATGTGATACCCCTAAACCCAAACAGTGAAGAGATGGAGCCAGCGGCGGCCATGAAGGTTCACGTGGTACCCCTAAACCCAAACATTGAAGAGATGGAACCAGTGACGGCAATGAAGACTCAGGCGATACCCCTAAAGCCCAACAGTGAAGAGATGGAGCCAGCGGCAGCAATGAAAGTTTACATGATACCCCTAAAGCCCAACAGAGAAGAGATGGAGCCCAGGGCGACAAAGTTTCACGTGATACCCCTAAACCCGAACAGTGAAGAGATGGAGCCAGCGGCGGCCATGAACAATGGTAGACTATGGGTTTATTCACACGACGGTCTTAAGAACAATGGTAGACTATGGGGTTATTCATATGCCCGTCATATGAATAATGGTAGACTATGGGGTTATTCATATGCCGGTCTTAATAACAATGGTAGACTATGGGGTTATTCATATGCCGGTCTTAATAACAATGGTAGACTATGGGGTTAGTCACACGCCCGTTTTAAGAACAATGGTAGACTATGGGGTTATTCATATGCCCGTCATATGAATAATGGTAGACTATGGGGTTATTCATATGCCGGTCTTAATAACAATGGTAGACTATGGGGTTATTCATATGCCGGTCTTAATAACAATGGTAGACTATGGGGTTAGTCACACGCCCGTTTTAAGAACAATGGTAGACTATGGGTCTATTCAGGGGCAAACCAACGAAGCGTCAAGCGAAACCTGGGTCGGGTATGAACAAGAGCTTGTACAGCGTTGATTTTTAATGTTTTAATCACTTTTATGCTTGTGACTATAATACAATTTAATTTAGTTATATTGCTGTGACCGTGCTTCACTATTGTGCACGTCCTCTCCGCTGATTCACAAAACTGCGTCTGAGGAGGGAACAGCTAATGTAAATGTGCATATGTTACCACATCCAGAAGTGTGCACAGAGCCATACTGAGGGGAATCCTTCTTCAGAGGAATAAAAGCAGCACGGTCCTTCCATATGTAAAAGCCTTGGATAAGGCAGAAGCTGACACCTTAGGGTACTTTCACACTAGCGTTGGTGCGGATCCGTCTGTTTATTTGTACAGACGGATCCGCACCTCTAATGCAAACGTTTGTATCCGTTCAGAACGGATCCGTTTGCATTAGCTTTAAAGAAAAATGACAAAGTCCAAAACGGATCCGTTTTGGATTACATTGAAAGTCAATGGGGAACGGATCCGTTTTCAAATGCACCATATTGTGTCACTGACAACGGATCCGTCCCCATTGACTTACATTGTAAAAAAAAACGGATCCATTAGGCTCCGTCTCTTCAGACGGACACCAAAATGCTGCATGCTGCGTTTTGGTGTCCGCCTCCAAAACGGAATAGAGGCGGAACGGAGCCGAACTGATGCATTCTGAGCGGATCCTTATCCATTCAGAATGCATTGGGGCTTAACTGATCCGTTTTGGACCGTTTGTGAGAGCCCTGAAACGGATCTCACAAACGGAATCCAAAACGCTAGTGTGAAAGTACCCTTACCGATCCGATTATTAACGGTCTCTGATCTACGTTATTTCGGCATTTTAATTTTTTAAGGAAGTTCAAAGGTTTAGAATTTTAGAAACCATTTTTCTAATTTTCAAGAAAATGTCTGAAATTAGTGACCACCATCGATCATGTGAGAGAAATGATAAGGTGTCTGTTTTGTACACATATTCCTTTTATATGTACGTATAACCTGCGCTTATACAAGAAGGGGATTTAGCCTTGAAAGGATAAAGTACAGATTACACAATGGGCCCCTACTCCCCTGTGCTGACAATTCTTCTTATCTGAAAACCAAACGTAGAAACTTGAAGCTCGTGTACAGTCGGACAGTCTCTATTGTGTCCGTCTGTGTATAAATACGAGCGCTGCTCATTACAATAAAGGGGGCCATTATGAGAAGCACACCTTGTATGTGTCTCCATATTGTGGCCCGAGGCCGGCTTACTCAGCTTACACCGCGTCACATCAGAAATGTCGGTTTGCGACAACAGAAAATGGCGCCCGAACAGGGACAGGACATCTAGTAAGGCCATTCAGGTCAACAACAGCATGGGCTCCATCGGGACGGACAGACCATAAAGCAGCTGCACGGTAAGAAGTTTTATTCTTACAAAATGACCCTCTGTCCCTCCCTGTGTTGACTGCTAAGATCTGGGTGAGTCTTACATGTTATAATTGTCCTGTCCAAAGACCTGTGATATTGATGTGATGTTGGTTTAATGTTATGCTGCCAATGTGGAGTTGAGACAGTCTCCACGGACCAGGGTTTGTCACGGGCAACTGGTATCGTGTCTCACAAGTGCGTTGAATTAACATTCCAACTGTATGCATTGTATATAACTGTTAGTTTTGTAAGACATCTTTTAGGGCTATACATAGTAATGTAAGTAGGGAAATCTTCTCGTTAGTGGGTTGCAATGAGATAGTGGTAAAGAAAACGATAAGGTCAGGTAATCTCTATTTGAATAGATATAGACTGCATGTTGTGTTATGAGGGTCTCTGAATGAGAAGATGAAAGGGTGTGAATGATCTATGAGGGACAAAAGAAGATGTCCCTGATTGATGGGGGATTCTGGTAGGTGGGACGTCTTGTATGTGACAAGATGAGTCTGTCTCCCTTAAGGAGACAGAAGTAGAAGGATGTGGGTGAGAAATATAACCAGTAGGAAATTTTCATGGTGAAAAAGTACACTGGGGACGTGGGGAAGTCTTTGGAAATTGATAAGGGAACCTTCCATGAAGAAGGGCGTCAAAAGAGACTTTATCCTGAACACACCTTAGACTCATCATGTGGTGCACAAGTGAATGAAGCCAGTGGATCCCATCATAGCGGTCAGGGACAACCCGAAAGAATAGGAGTGAAAGTTGTGTGGCCTGAGTGTCTGGTTGGTAGCGAGAGGGATTCCCAAATCAGAGGGCAAAACTATAAGACTGAACTCTGCTGATTGTAAAAACATCCCCAGGAAGATATAGAAGAGATCTAGGGAAGGATAGAAGTAAGAATAGTAAGAGGAATTAAAGATAGTTGCTATAGTGTTGTATGTACTGATAATTTTGTTGTCTGGCTGAAAAAAATAAATAAATAAAGGGACATCCCGTACTGAAGTCAAGAGACCTGGTGGGTCCCTAAAGTGGTCTGTGCGCAAGTCCTGACTAGGTGAACCAGAAAGACTGTCTGAGGGAGGAGGACCTAGAGTTTGACTAGGTGAACCAGAAGGACTGTCTGAGGTAGGAGGACCTAGAGTGTGACTAGGTGAACCAGAAGGACTGTCTGAGGTAGGAGGACCTAGAGTTTGACTAGGTGAACCAGAAGGACTGTCTGAGGGAGGAGGACCTAGAGTGTGACTAGGTGAACCAGAAGGACTGTCTGAGGTAGGAGGACCTAGAGTTTGACTAGGTGAACCAGAAGGACTGTCTGAGGTAGGAGGACCTAGGGTGTGACTAGGTGAACCAGAAGGACTGTCTGAGGTAGGAGGACCTAGAGTGTGACTAGGTGAACCAGAAGGACTGTCTGAGGTAGGAGGACCTAGAGTTTGACTAGGTGAACCAGAAGGACTGTCTGAGGTAGGAGGACCTAGAGTGTGACTAGGTGAACCAGAAGGACTGTCTGAGGTAGGAGGACCTAGAGTGTGACTAGGTGAACCAGAAGGACTGTCTGAGGTAGGAGGACCTAGAGTGTGACTAGGTGAACCAGAAGGACTGTCTGAGGTAGGAGGACCTAGAGTGTGACTAGGTGAACCAGAAGGACTGTCTGAGGTAGGAGGACCTAGAGTGTGACTAGGTGAACCAGAAGGACTGTCTGAGGTAGGAGGACCTAGAGTGTGACTAGGTGAACCAGAAGGACTGTCTGAGGTAGGAGGACCTAGAGTGTGACTAGGTGAACCAGAAGGACTGTCTGAGGTAGGAGGACCTAGAGTGTGACTAGGTGAACCAGAAGGACTGTCTGAGGTAGGAGGACCTAGAGTGTGACTAGGTGAACCAGAAGGACTGTCTGAGGTAGGAGGACCTAGAGTTTGACTAGGTGAACCAGAAGGACTGTCTGAGGTAGGAGGACCTAGAGTGTGACTAGGTGAACCAGAAGGACTGTCTGAGGTAGGAGGACCTAGAGTGTGACTAGGTGAACCAGAAGGACTGTCTGAGGTAGGAGGACCTAGAGTTTGACTAGGTGAACCAGAAGGACTGTCTGAGGTAGGAGGACCTAGAGTGTGACTAGGTGAACCAGAAGGACTGTCTGAGGTAGGAGGACCTAGAGTGTGACTAGGTGAACCAGAAGGACTGTCTGAGGTAGGAGGACCTAGAGTGTGACTGGGTGAACCAGAAGGACTGTCTGAGTGTAGGAGGACCTAGAGTGTGACTAGGTGAACCAGAAGGACTGTCTGAGGTAGGAGGACCTAGAGTGTGACTAGGTGAACCAGAAGGACTGTCTGAGGTAGGAGGACCTAGAGTGTGACTAGGTGAACCAGAAGGACTGTCTGAGGTAGGAGGACCTAGAGTGTGACTAGGTGAACCAGAAGGACTGTCTGAGGTAGGAGGACCTAGAGTGTGACTAGGTGAACCAGAAGGACTGTCTGAGGTAGGAGGACCTAGAGTGTGACTAGGTGAACCAGAAGGACTGTCTGAGGTAGGAGGACCTAGAGTGTGACTAGGTGAACCAGAAGGACTGTCTGAGGTAGGAGGACCTAGAGTGTGACTAGGTGAACCAGAAGGACTGTCTGAGGTAGGAGGACCTAGAGTGTGACTAGGTGAACCAGAAGGACTGTCTGAGGTAGGAGGACCTAGAGTGTGACTAGGTGAACCAGAAGGACTGTCTGAGGTAGGAGGACCTAGAGTGTGACTAGGTGAACCAGAAGGACTGTCTGAGGTAGGAGGACCTAGAGTGTGACTAGGTGAACCAGAAGGACTGTCTGAGGTAGGAGGACCTAGAGTGTGACTAGGTGAACCAGAAGGACTGTCTGAGGTAGGAGGACCTAGAGTGTGACTAGGTGAACCAGAAGGACTGTCTGAGGTAGGAGGACCTAGAGTGTGACTAGGTGAACCAGAAGGACTGTCTGAGGTAGGAGGACCTAGAGTGTGACTAGGTGAACCAGAAGGACTGTCTGAGGTAGGAGGACCTAGAGTGTGACTAGGTGAACCAGAAGGACTGTCTGAGGTAGGAGGACCTAGAGTGTGACTAGGTGAACCAGAAGGACTGTCTGAGGTAGGAGGACCTAGAGTTTGACTAGGTGAACCAGAAGGACTGTCTGAGGTAGGAGGACCTAGAGTGTGACTAGGTGAACCAGAAGGACTGTCTGAGGTAGGAGGACCTAGAGTGTGACTAGGTGAACCAGAAGGACTGTCTGAGGTAGGAGGACCTAGAGTTTGACTAGGTGAACCAGAAGGACTGTCTGAGGTAGGAGGACCTAGAGTTTGACTAGGTGAACCAGAAGGACTGTCTGAGGTAGGAGGACCTAGAGTTTGACTAGGTGAACCAGAAGGACTGTCTGAGGTAGGAGGACCTAGAGTGTGACTAGGTGAACCAGAAGGACTGTCTGAGGTAGGAGGACCTAGAGTTTGACTAGGTGAACCAGAAGGACTGTCTGAGGTAGGAGGACCTAGAGTGTGACTAGGTGTACCAGAAGGATTCCTGCTGATAGAGGTGAGCTCTGCTTGCTGTTGTAAGTGGAGCAAGAGGACTCCTGGTATAATCCAAGGTAGGAGGACCTAGGGGAAGCCCGGCCGGCAAATTAATTTAGGATTTGGGGTGTTAAAGTGCCTTGTGAGCCAGACCCAAATCCTGGGATTGGACTGAGACAGACCATGGGGACCACAGGAAGTAAGTCCGGGGACCGAAAGAGGAATACTGCCAGACAAAATATTAGGAGAAGGTAGAGATGCAGTGAAAGGGTATAGCAAACTGTTGAAAAAGGCTGGAATGCCATAAAATGGAGGTTTGGAATTGAAATAAAATGGATGACAGTTAAAGGGATGTCTTGCATTCAGATTACCCTGAATTAAGACTCACCCTGCCAGTGTCATATGCCTGGGTAGACTTAGGTCAGTCTCAATAAATGAGACTCCAGAAGTTAAAGAGTTTATCAGACTTGGTGTATCCACTTTTGTCCAAGTATGTAGGTTAGTTCTGTATAGAGAAGGTGATGGCCATGAACTGTCCTTATTGTGTTTGCTACGGCGTGTAAACAAGAAGAATCGGAGTGATGATTAACTATTTCTTTCCCAATTTCTAATTCTTTTATTTTTTTTTTTTAAGGGGAATGCGCAACATGTGAATTAAACTGTACTTTTATATGATTAGCCTAATAAGTTATTTTAACAATAAAGTTTGCATACAGTTTGGGATAGCCTTTAAATGTATCAGTAAGTCAGTGTTTCTCAACTCCAGTCCTCAGGGCCCACCTACAGGTCATGATTTGAGGATATCCCACAGAATGAGTACCTGAGGTGAGTCCTGATGCACTGACACTAATTATATCACCTGCTAAATACTAAGGAAATCCTGAAAACATGACCCGCAGGTGGGCCCTGAGGACTGGAATTGAGGAACACTGCAGTAAGTCCACGTGGCATTTTGTTTATCTTGTTATCTTGCATATTTTAGGGTTTTGTCTTGAATGATTTGATTTGTATCCGTTATAGGTTTCTGTTTGTAGGAGAGAAGATAAGAAGAATGTTCATTAATAGCCAGAAATTGTGTTTTTAATATGTTTCTTTCTCCCTGAATATCTGTGTGTGAGTAGATTGGGGAGTTTTAGGAAAGCTGGGAATTTGTATGAAGGCAGACAGCGGGGGGCCCGCAGCTGTGAGTGGAGCGACCTCATGACCCTGAAAAGGGATAATGGAATGTGAAAGTAGCCTAAAGTGTTGCTGTTGTAAGGCCTCTTTCACATCAGCGTTTTAGCTTTCCGTCCTAGAGTTCCGTCCTCGGGGCTCTAGGACGGAAAGCTACTGATCAGTTTTATCCCAATGCATTCTGAATGGAGAGAAATCCGTTCAGGATGCATCAGGATGTCTTCCGTTCAGTATGTCAACGTTTTTTGGACGTTGACAAAAGCGCAGCATGCTGCAGATTTGTCTCCGTCCAAAAATCCGGAACGCTGGATCCGGAAATAATGCCCAATGAAGGGCATTAGTCCGGATCCGACGTTTAGCTTTTTGTCAATGGTTACTATGGCAGCAAGGACGCTAAAGTAGCTAGTAGCGTCCTGGCTGCCATAGTAACACTGAAAGCATTTTGAAGACTGATCAGTCTTCAAATGCTTTCAGTTCACTTGCGTTGTGCCGGATCCGGCGTGCATTCCGGCGACGGAAGTGCACGCCGGATCTTCACAACGCAAGTGTGAATGAGGCCTAAATTGATTCTTTGAGTGTGTGCAGTTTGTAGCCAAGGCCAAATGTGAATGGCTGATAGCGGGTCACTGAGTGTGGAGAGATTAGATTCGGGTATGTTTTAGGTGTTTTTACATAATGTGTATGGAGCTCCAGGAAAACCTTTGGTTTATTTGTTGATTTGCTCATCCTTATTTGTTATGTGTTTATGGAACCTGTGTGTGTTACTGTATTGGAAAGGTTTCTTTGTGTCTGTCCCCAGATGATGGTTCTATGTCGGTTATATGTTAAATGTTGTGTCTGTTCCTTGTTATGTTTATGTGAAACCGAGTTCTAACCTCAGGTGTTGCCAAATTGGTTTGGGGGTACTATCTCTCCTGGGGAAAGAGCGCGTTAATCGGCTTGAGAGCCAATGACCCCAGAACAGCTGTCTGCAGATGAGGTGCTGGCCTGAGTCATGTCTCAAGGCCTGTTTAAAGGGTTGAACATTGACTTATAGGATAGCTGCCTTACATCTGGTGGCATCAGAGGAGGAGCTCATTAAGAGCTCATTTTCATCTCTTTCTTGCCAAACAGAAAACTAACTAGGAGAGAAAGGTCTCAAACGTCCAACCAAGAGAGATGGACCTGGATGATAGAAGGGAGGGAACAGCTAACCTCCCCTTCCTCTTCACTAGGAGTGAGGCTTCTGGATATTTACAATAGCCCATGTAGGACCAACATAATTGCAGAGGCAATAGATGCATTTTATGACCTGAAATGTGCATTGGATGCTTTTGGTGCTATACCATCTCTCTACATGTGTACACCTTCTATGTAATTCTGATGCAAACTACCTTGTACATGCTTTGCTCCCTCTACAGCCGGTGTCAACTGTCCTGTTTGGTTGCTTGTGCCCCTCTCCACACCAAGACCATGGAGGCAGGCATAGTCTGTAGGATATTATTCAGTGGTCCTGCACCCTGTAACCATAGGATCTATTTTTGTTTATGAACAGTTGTAGGTGCAGCTGAACTTGTTAAAAAGCTGCAAGTGCCCCATGTGGTGTCTAAAGTTTTAACAAACTAGACACCTGTCTACAGCCGGACCAGACACCTTTCCAAGGCTAGATTCATCAGATATGAGGTTTCACTTCTTACCCTACAAACTTGTGAAGTGTTGTAATATTCTGAATCCAACACCCTTGGTGCTCGTATATTTGGAAAAGAGGGGAGGGCATGGAGAAAGAGGAGAACAATGTGAAATCCAGTCTCTAGTTTTCCAATTAGTCAGTGAGGAATGCCCAGGTACCAGGACACAAAAATATGATTGTCAAAGCATTGATAGGTATGAAAACAAGGGGTTGGCAATCATCTGTCTGCTGAGTATTTTGTAGATGGCTCGAGATCATGGAACAAGGACCAAGTAAGATTCGTCACCGGGTATGCCCTAGTCCAAAATGGTGAGGCAGTGATTACAGAAACCACTCCCGTCTAGATGTATGACACAAGACGTGGAGCTGAAGGCAATCACTGCAGAGTGTAATCTGCATGAAGGAAAAGAGGTGAACATGCATATGGACTCGAGGTACGCGTTAGGTGGAGCACATGACTTTGGAGCCATTTGGCGGAGCTGCAGTTTCTGGAACTCTGTAGGTAAACTTAGAATGCTGAGGCTGTACGACAGATATTAAATAAAAGGGCAGCCGTGGTGAAGGCGTCAGTACACACCAAAGAGCAGAATCCGCTGAAACTCTGATGAATATATTGTCAGGTGGCCAGAAAGGCAGCATTACTCCCCTTGATGGTGGCTGTCCCATTGGCCATGCCTGCAGTAGAGGTAGAGCTGCTACGGATCCTCCAGAACCAGACATCCTCTCATAGGTAAAATGGATGGATGGAGGGAGGTGCCATACAAGGAGAAGGAGGGTCATGGCATATACACACTAAGGTCTGTCTGCCCTATTGTTTGTTTTCAATGATGGCCGTCCTGTCTCAGTCAGTGGTCTAGAACTTCAGGTACAGAACTAGTTTGCCCCAGGGTTTCAGAATACTGCTGAGAAAAAGTTGTACAGGGATGCCTTACATGTGCAAGACATAACCCTGGTAAGCCTACCCGAGTACCAGGAAGAGCACCAGAGATTGCAGGTGGACAACATACAGCTGCCTAAGGTGGGTAATTACAAGTATGTCCTGGTCTGAGTAGACTTGTTCTCTGGATGGCCTGAAGCCGGGCCGGTGACGCATGCTGCTGCAAAAGCCACCGCTCAGAAACTGCTCAAGGAAGTAGTGTACAGACATGGGGTCCAGGAAGTAATAGAAATTGACTGGGTGTACACACTTCACAGGGGAAATCATGAAAGCAGTGACAGAGGCCTCAGGTATCTAACAAGCCGCCCATGTTTCATACCACCCGCAAAGATCAGGAACAAGTTGTAAGAAGGAATGGCACACTTAAATTGAAAATTCAAAAAGCCATGGAGGAGACGGGAAGAATTGGGTTGACAGCTTGACTGCTTACATGTAGCCTTGTTCTCAATCAGCTACACTTCATGTAGAAAAACTAGATTGTCCCCTTATGAAATCCTTGGGGTCTCCCCTTGTACTGGCCTGTATTTTCCACAAGAATTGGCCATGAAACACAGTTCCTTGTCAGAGTATGTGCAGGCGCTACGGGCACAATTACAGAAGGTACATAACAGGTGTTTGCATCTAGTCCAGATCCCAATAGTCCTGAAGGCAGTTAACCTTTGGAACCAGGATACTGGGTGGTCCTGGAGACACGTCAGGAAAAGCCTCGACCCCCAATTTGATGATCCCATCCAAGTCCTTTTGACAACTACCACTTCAGTGAAATTGCAAGGAAAGAGAAATTGGGTCCATGCCATCCATTGCAAGAAAGTTTTGAGTGTTGAGACTGTAAGAGATGCCTCTCCTTCCTCTTGTGTGGCTATTGATTTTGGTGCAAAGAATATGGACTCTTAATGAGATGCTGAAGGGGGACTGGGACAAGAAGCTTCTTAAACATCACCAAGTATTGCACAGAGACTTGAATGATACTAATCTTAGGAATTCCAGGATTGGTACCTACAGTCCTGTGAGTTCAAGGACTATGCCTTTTCTCGCAACTCCTCTGACTTTGTTATCAACTCGCCCATATGTCTTGCTGGCAGCTTGTCTCAAAAAGGAGAGGGACAGGATGACCAAAAATATAATTCCACAGCAGTGGCCTTCCCCATAGTTGGGTGGGTAGAGTCCCCTTGGTAGCAGCAAATGTCACTGCTCAGAAGGATGGATTTTGATGGAGAGACGTGGGGTAGGAAAAAGGTGACTTCATTTGGGAGAATTAGGGTTCACAGTCCAGGTCTCATTTGGACTTTTAGAAGGGGTAGGTAGGCACAGACCGAGGCAGTATGCATGGGCTAGTCAGAACCCTCCATGGGAACACAACCGGTTCTTTTCTTTAGGTAGTGAAGGTGACAAAGATTAATGTGGTCCCCAAGCACACCCGATATAAGAGGGCAGCTAAGAATCAACCCAGACCAAGCGAGAGGCCACATGTAGTATCGAGAGAAGGAACAAATAGATTTTTCAGTACACTGTTCTTATATCTGATGATGATGAAGATGTGGGACAAATTAGTGGAAGACACAGATTACTTAGATGATCAAATTTGTGAGGTTTTGGGGGTGCTCAATCAGACTAGTACTGTACAGGCTCATCTTATCTTAGTAACTAATCAACACACAATAGTGCTAGATTATGCGACAGGAAAAGATGGCGACATCTGCCAAATTGTTGGGCCAACCTGCTGCCACTATATTGACCCATAGGGAAATCTCTAGGTTAGGGCCCAAATAAAAGTTGTCAAAGAAATGTGAGAAAAATGGGTTAAAGAACCTGCTAATGCCAAGGATTCCTGGTGGGGAATACATTTTCATTTTTAAATCCGGCAAACTGGTTTCGAAGTCTTGGCGGGTGGTTTATAGGAGTTTTACAGCGTAGGAATAGTTGTATTAATCATATATGTAATAGTAAGTTTTTGGGTCATAAGAAAACTGTGTAAGAAGAAATGGAAAACTGTTCCATTCAGATGCTTACAGCCAAACCAGTATGGTTCCCAGACAGTAGAGTTAAACATGATATTCCATCAAGATCTCCCATTGGAAAGATCCAGCAAGTGTAATCGTGACGTCATTTACAGGATGCTCAGGAGGGAATCGGGTGAAGATGCAGCACGTCCTGGATGTGTAATCGTGACTTCATTTACAGGAGGGAATCGGGTGAAGAGGCAGCACGTCCTGGATGTGTAATCGTGACGTCATTTACAGGATGCTCAGAAGGGAATCGGGTGAAGAGGCAGCACGTCCTGGATGTGTAATCGTGACTTCATTTACAGGAGGGAATCGGGTGAAGAGGCAGCACGTCCTGGATGTGTAATCGTGACGTCATTTACAGGAGGGAATCGGGTGAAGAGGCAGCACGTCCTGGATGTGTAATCGTGACGTCATTTGCAGGATGCTCAGGAGGAATCGGGTGAAGAGGCAGCACGTCCTGGATGTGTAATCGTGACGTCATTTACAGGATACTCAGGAGGGAATCGGGTGAAGAGGCAGCACGTCCTGGATGTGTAATCGTGACGTCATTTACAGGATGCTCAGGAGGGAATCGGGTGAAGAGGCAGCACGTCCTGGATGTGTAATCGTGACGTCATTTACAGGATGCTCAGGAGGGAATCGGGTGAAGAGGCAGCACGTCCTGGATGTGTAATCGTGACGTCATTTGCAGGATGCTCAGGAGGGAATCGGGTGAAGAGACAGCACGTCCTGGATGTGTAATCGTGACGTCATTTGCAGGATGCTCAGGAGGGAATCGGGTGAAGAGGCAGCACGTCCTGGATGTGTAATCGTGACGTAATTTGCAGGATGCTCAGGAGGGAATCGGGTGAAGAGGCAGCACGTCCTGGATGTGTAATCGTGACGTAATTTGCAGGATGCTCAGGAGGGAATCGGGTGAAGAGGCAGCCCGTCCTGGATGTGTAATCGGGATGTAATTTGCAGGATGCTCAGGAGGGAATCGGGTGAAGAGGCAGCCCGTCCTGGATGTGTAATCGGGACGTAATTTGCAGGATGCTCAGGAGGGAATCGGGTGAAGAGGCAGCACGTCCTGGATGTGTAATCGTGACGTCATTTACAGGATGCTCAGGAGGGAATCGGGTGAAGAGGCAGCACGTCCTGGATGTGTAATCGTGACGTCATTTACAGGAGGGAATCGGGTGAAGGGGCAGCACGTCCTGGATGTGTAATCGTGACGTCATTTGCAGGATGCTCAGGAGGGAATCGGGTGAAGGGGCAGCACGTCCTGGATGTGTAATCGTGACGTCATTTACAGGATGCTCAGGAGGGAATCGGGTGAAGAGGCAGCACGTCCTGGATGTGTAATCGTGACGTCATTTGCAGGATGCTCAGGAGGGAATCGGGTGAAGAGGCAGCACGTCCTGGATGTGTAATCGTGACGTCATTTACAGGATGCTCAGGAGGGAATCGGGTGAAGAGGCAGCACGTCCTGGATGTGTAATCGTGACGTCATTTACAGGAGGGAATCGGGTGAAGAGGCAGCACGCCCTGGATGTGTAATCGTGACGTCATTTACAGGATGCTCAGGAGGGAATCGGGTGAAGACGCAGCACCTCCTGGATGTGTAATCGTGACGTCATTTACAGGATGCTCAGGAGGGAATCGGGTGAAGAGGCAGCACGTCCTGGATGTGTAATCGTGATGTCATTTGCAGGATGCTCAGGAGGGAATCGGGTGAAGAGACAGCACGTCCTGGATGTGTAATCGTGACGTCATTTGCAGGATGCTCAGGAGGGAATCGGGTGAAGAGGCAGCCCGTCCTGGATGTGTAATCGTGACGTCATTTACAGGATGCTCAGGAGGGAATCGGGTGAAGAGGCAGCACGTCCTGGATGTGTAATCGTGACGTCATTTGCAGGATGCTCAGGAGGGAATCGGGTGAAGAGGCAGCACGTCCTGGATGTGTAATCGTGACGTCATTTACAGGATGCTCAGGAGGGAATCGGGTGAAGAGGCAGCACGTCCTGGATGTGTAATCGTGACGTCATTTACAGGATGCTCAGGAGGGAATCGGGTGAAGAGGCAGCACGCCCTGGATGTGTAATCGTGATGTAATTTGCAGGATGCTCAGGAGGGAATCGGGTGAAGAGGCAGCCCGTCCTGGATGTGTAATCGGGACGTCATTTGCAGGATGCTCAGGAGGGAATTGGGTGAAGAGGCAGCACGTCCTGGATGTGTAATTGTGACGTCATTTACAGCAGGTAATCGGGTGAAGAGGCAGCACGTCCTGGATGTGTAATCGTGACCTCATTTACAGGATGCTCAGGAGGGAATCGGGTGAAGAGGCAGCACGTCCTGGATGTGTAATCGTGACGTCATTTACAGGATGCTCAGGAGGGAATCGGGTGAAGAGGCAGCACGTCCTGGATGTGTAATCGTGACGTCATTTACAGGATGCTCAGGAGGGAATCGGGTGAAGAGGCAGCACGTCCTGGATGTGTAATCGTGACGCCATTTACAGGATGCTCAGGAGGGAATCGGGTGAAGAGGCAGCACGCCCTGGATGTGTAATCGTGACGTCATTTACAGGATGCTCAGGAGGGAATCGGGTGAAGAGGCAGCACGCCCTGGATGTGTAATCGTGACGTCATTTGCAGGATGCTCAGGAGGGAATCGGGTGAAGAGGCAGCACGTCCTGGATGTGTAATCGTGACGTCATTTACAGGATGCTCAGGAGGGAATCGGGTGAAGAGGCAGCACGCCCTGGATGTGTAATCGTGACGTCATTTACAGGATGCTCAGGAGGGAATCGGGTGAAGAGGCAGCACGCCCTGGATGTGTAATCGTGACGTCATTTACAGGATGCTCAGGAGGGAATCGGGTGAAGAGGCAGCACGCCCTGGATGTGTAATCGTGACGTCATTTACAGGATGCTCAGGAGGGAATCGGGTGAAGAGGCAGCACGTCCTGGATGTGTAATCGTGACGTCATTTGCAGGATGCTCAGGAGGGAATCGGGTGAAGAGGCAGCACGCCCTGGATGTGTAATCGTGACGTCATTTACAGGATGCTCAGGAGGGAATCGGGTGAAGAGGCAGCACGTCCTGGATGTGTAATCGTGACGTCATTTACAGGATGCTCAGGAGGGAATCGGGTGAAGAGGCAGCACGTCCTGGATGTGTAATCGTGACGTCATTTACAGGATGCTCAGGAGGGAATCGGGTGAAGAGGCAGCACGCCCTGGATGTGTAATCGTGACGTCATTTGCAGGATGCTCAGGAGGGAATCGGGTGAAGAGGCAGCACGTCCTGGATGTGTAATCGTGACGTCATTTACAGGATGCTCAGGAGGGAATCGGGTGAAGAGGCAGCACGTCCTGGATGTGTAATCGTGACGTCATTTGCAGGATGCTCAGGAGGGAATCGGGTGAAGAGGCAGCACGTCCTGGATGTGTAATCGTGACGTCATTTACAGGATGCTCAGGAGGGAATCGGGTGAAGAGGCAGCACGTCCTGGATGTGTAATCGTGACGTCATTTACAGGAGGGAATCGGGTGAAGAGGCAGCACGTCCTGGATGTGTAATCGGGATGTAATTTACAGGAGGGAATCGGGTGAAGAGGCAGCACATCCTGGATGTGTAATCGTGACGTCATTTACAGGATGCTCAGGAGGGAATCGGGTGAAGAGGCAGCACGTCCTGGATGTGTAATCAGCACAATTACCTCCTGAGCAATACCTGAAATTATTCACAAAAGGGGGGATTTGTGAGAGAAATGATAAGGTGTCTGTTTTGTACACATATTCCTTTTATATGTACGTATAACCTGCGCTTATACAAGAAGGGGATTTAGCCTTGAAAGGATAAAGTACAGATTACACAATGGGCCCCTACTCCCCTGTGCTGACAATTCTTCTTATCTGAAAACCAAACGTAGAAACTTGAAGCTCGTGTACAGTCGGACAGTCTCTATTGTGTCCGTCTGTGTATAAATACGAGCGCTGCTCATTACAATAAAGGGGGCCATTATGAGAAGCACACCTTGTATGTGTCCCCATATTGTGGCCCGGGGCCGGCTTACTCAGCTTACACCGCGTCACATCAGAAATGTCGGTTTGCGACGACAACCATCACCCTGACCCTTCCAAGTGCTATAACTTTTGTATTTTTCACTGATGTGGCGATACGAGGGCTTGTTTTTTTGCAGGACAGGAAGTTGTTTTAAATTGCACCATTTTGGGTACAGGCATAAATAACAAGATGATTTAAACTCTCTGGGTTGGCACGATTACAGCGAAGCGTATATCGGGGCTGCATACAGATCGTCTTATAGATCATAGCACAGCATGCGGATCTGCGATTCATGTCTTTCTCTATTTTTGTGTTTTTACTCATTAATACTTTTGCACAATAAAACTCCATTAAAAATTAAATTACATTTTTCTTCCTGCGGATTGTGTGAGATAGATTTTTGCGGATGACTATCATTTTGGGGTATATAACACTTTTTGGTCGCACTTTATTCCTTTGTTGCAGCGAAGAAGCAAAAAGCAGCTAATTTTGTCCTGCGCACTGTGTGGAATAAATGACGATAAGTGCGCAGTGCAGGTCATTAGGGACGCGGCAATTTGATTTTTGCATTTTTTTTCCACTGAAAAGCCTTTTCAATAAAAAAAAAAGGTGCACTTACTTGCAATTTTTTTTATTAACCAGTTAATAGGCCCACAAGGGGACTATAATAAGCAATCTTTCAGACATCACACCATTTCTGCGGTGCAATGAATTTTAATGTCGATGCTATACTGATATCCACCAGCAGGAGGCACCTGAGGTTCCGATCCCATGCTATGGGTGATAATGGGCATGGCATGTAAGTGGTTAAAAAGACCGACCTGGCGCTTCTGCTGCTCCGGGTCATGTGACAGCACAGACCTGTGCAGCCATAAAAAGGCAGTGGCCCAACGTATGGCCCCCTAGTGATCGCAGTAAATAAGGCGCATTGGGGCTAAGGGCCAATTCAGTTCCGAAGTGACATTGAGGGGCTTACTGAACAGAAACAACCCACAAATGTCCACCTTTTTTTAAACTACGTCCTGAAATTATTCAATGATTTTAGAAACTTTATTAACCCTTTCTGGGTTTCACAGGTATCAAAGCAAAATTAAGGTGAAAATGAAAAATATACAGATATGCAGATTTTCTTTTGTAATCCATCTTTTCCTGTAACACAGCAAGGGTTAACAGCAAAACAAAATGCAATACGGAATTTCAAATTCTGCTGTATGGGCACACCGCAGGGCTCAGAAGGGAAGGAGCGCCCTATGGTTTTTGGAGATCAGTCTTTGCTACAATGGTTTTCGGGTGCCTTTCAAGGGACCCTGAGGTAACCCCTACAGTGAAACCATCCAAAAAGTGACTCCATTTGGTTAACTACGCACCCAAGGAATTTTCAAGGGGTGTGGTGAACATTTTGACCACCCCACTGACATTTCATAGAATGTAGAAACTAGCTCTGAAAATGAAAAATTCCTTCTTTTTTTTCCCCTCAATAAAAGCCCCAGATTTCTCCCAGGGGCACACCCTCTAACCAGCGCAGCAGAAGGGGCCTCCCCGGGCACCTACCACACACTCTCCATGAACCAGGGGTAAAGGGTCTTATAGTCGTTCTTGAAGTCGATCCATCGGCCCAGACGGGTCACACTGACCTGGAGACAGGAAAAGGGACAGAATGGGCAGAAGAAGCTCCATCCACCGGGGGCACAGATGGCATAAAGGGGGAACTTACCAAACTCTAAGCCCCAGATTTTTGGCATCAAAATGTCACACATTTCTGGGTAAAAAATTGTGACAATTTCCTTTTTTGACACCATTTTTATAAACCCCTTAAACTCCCATATGTCTGAGCGTGCCCCCTATTCCCCCATGTGTCTGAGCGTGCCCCCTATACCACCATATGTCTAAGCGTGCCCCCTATTCCCCCATATGTCTGAGCGTGCCCCCTATACCACCATATGTCTGAGCGTGCCCCCTATACCACCATATGTCTGAGCGTGCCCCTATTTCCCCATATGTCTGAGCGTGCCCCCTATTCCCCATATGTCTGAGCGTGCCCCTATTCCCCCATATGTCTGAGCGTGCCCCCTATTCCCCCATATGTCTGAGCGTGCCCCCTATTCCCCCATATGTCTGAGCGTGCCCCCTACTTCCCATATGTCTGAGCGTGCCCCTATTCCCCCATATGTCTGAGCGTGCCCCTATACCACCATATGTCTGAGCGTGCCCCTATACCACCATATGTCTGAGCGTGCCCCTATACCACCATATGTCTGAGCGTGCCCCTACTTCCCATATGTCTGAGCGTGCCCCCTATTCCCCCATATGTCTGAGCGTGCCCCCTATACCACCATATGTCTGAGCGTGCCCCCTATACCACCATATGTCTGAGCGTGCCCCTATACCACCATATGTCTGAGCGTGCCCCCTATACCACCATATGTCTGAGCGTGCCCCCTATACCACCATATGTCTGAGCGTGCCCCCTATACCACCATATGTCTGAGCGTGCCCCCTATACCACCATATGTCTGAGCGTGCCCCCTAAACTACCATATGTCAGAGCGTGCCCCCTATACAACCATATGTCTAAGTGTGCCCCCTATACCCCCATATGTCTGAGCGTGCCCCCTATACCACCATATGTCTGAGCGTGCCCCTAAACTACCATATGTCTGAGCGTGCCCCCTATACAACCATATGTCTAAGCGTGCCCCCTATACAACCATATGTCTGAGCGTGCCCCCCCCATACCCCCAGTCCTGTACCACTTCACTCTACATCCCTCTATAGTGCCCCCTATACCCCCATATGTCTGAGCGTGCCCTCTATGCCCTCATATTTCTGAGCGTGCCCCCATACCCCCCAGTCCTGTGTCACTTCACATCCATCTATAGTCACCCATGCACCCCCATATGTCTGAGCATGCCCCCTATTCCCCCATATGTCTCAGGTGCCCCCTATACCACCATATGTCTGAGCGTGCCCCCTATTCCCCATATGTCTGAGCGTGCCCCCTATTCCCCCATATGTCTGAGCGTGCCCCCATACCACCACATGTCTGAGCGTGCTCCCATACCCCCCAGTCCTGTACCACTTCACTCTACTTCTCTCTATAGTGCCCCCTATACCCCCATATGTCTGAGTGAGACCCCCATACCCCCCAGTCCTGTGACACTTCACATCCATCTATAGTCACCCATGCACCACCATATGTCTGAGCATGCCCCCTATACCCCCCATTCCTGTACCACTTCACTCTACATCTCTCTATAGTGACCCCTATACCCCTATATGTCTGAGCGCGCCCCCATACCCCCCAGTCCTGTACCACTTCACTCTACATCCCTCTATAGTGACCCCTGCCCCCCCATATGTCTGAGCATGCCCCCCATACCTCCCAGTCCTGTGAGTATCTCATGACGATCCCGCGACACTGCTTGTTGTATTCAGCGATGCCCATCTTGGCGACGTCCTCCGGTCCTTTGATTCCCAGGGTCTTGTCAATCTCATATTCCTGCAGGAGACAAGTAAATACACATACCGTTAATCCGAAGGTCTGTTTCTGACACGCCCCCCTGTGGGGTTGCACCTGTCCGCTGTGACCAATCACAAGGGAAAGGTGATGAAACTCACCACTGGTAAGCCATGACAATCCCAGCCGAACCTCCTCTCCACATAATGGCCAGTCTGGTGAGCAAAGCGGGTCACAATGTCCTTAATGGTGCCAGCGAGAATGTGCCCGTAGTGCGGGAGGCCCGTCGCAAAGGGAGGTCCGTCATAGAAGGTGAACCTGAATGGGAGGCAGAGTGAGAGTATGGTTAACCAGGACCACGCAGCACCCCCAATATCCCCCTCCCCCCAGCACTTCTCGCCATCATCTCAGCAGCAACATGCCGTCCGTGAGAAGACAAGGCCGTTTTTACCTCCACACAGGTTCCTGCGCCACACATACAATGAGCAAATACCCAGATCACACGTGATACCAGGCACGGTACAGCCAGCGATATCAGAAATGCAGCCCCCAGAACATACCACACACACACATACACTTATACTAGTGGAGGAAACGGATGAGGCACTATGCGGTACTCGCTCCCTCCACTCTGGGGTGCTCTATAAGCTGCAGCACATATACTAGTGGGGGAAACGGATGAGGCACAGTGCGGTACTCGCTCCTTCCACTCTGGGGTGCTCTATAAGCTGCAGCACATATACTAGTGGGGGAAAAGGATGAGGAATAGTGTGGTACTCGCTCCCTCCACTCTGGGGTGCTCTATAAGCTGCAGCACATATACTAGTGGGGGAAACGGATGAGGCACAGTGCGGTACTCGCTCCCTCCACTCTGGGGTGCTCTATAAGCTGCAGCACATATACTAGTGGGGGAAGCAGATGAGGCACAGTGCGGTACTCGCTCCCTCCACTCTGAGGCACTCTATAAGCTGCAGCCCATATACTAGTTGGGGAAGCCGATGAGGCGTAGTGCAGTACTTGCTCCCTCCACTCTGGCGGTGCTCTATAAGCTGCAGCCCATATACTAGTGGGGAAAGCGGATGAGGCGCAGTTCAGTACTCGCTCCCTCCACTCTGGGGGCATTCTATATGCTGCAGCCCATACAGTAGTTGGGGAAACAGATGAGGCGCAGTGCAGTACTCACTCCCTCCACTCTGGGGGTGCTCTATAAGCTGCAGCCCATATAGTAGTGGGGGAAGCAGATGAAGCGCAGTGCAGCACTTGTTTCCTTCACAACTGCAAATAATTAGTTAACGTTTTGTAAAAAAAAAAAAAAAAAAATGGCACCATTAGGGCTCATGCACATCAATGTATTTTTTCTCTGTGTCCGCATAGTCGATATGCAAAAAAATAAATAAAAAAAAAATAGAACATGTCCCAATATTCAGAGCCAGCTGTTCTCTTCCGTAAAACACAGAATGCACAAGACCGGTATCGTTGTTTTGCAGATCTTCAACTTATGGACCTCAATACATCCAACGGTTGTGTGCATGAGCCCTTACCGCATATTTCAGCGAACGTTCCACTAACTGCGAAGTAAAATCATGGTACCACGAGGAAGAATTGTGCTGTTTAAGATCTAAAATACGCTGGGTCATTTAGTGTCCTGAAGGGTCTTCACCTGGATGATGTGGTTTTACTGAGCAGTGAGCTGGACTTTCTTAGTTAGTGGAATCTCTGGTGCGGCCTTAGCACCGCCGTACTGCTGCAGGTGAGCTGTCAGCTTTGGTCTTTAGTAGTACAATATGTTTGTGCCGTAAAAATAGACGCTCTTTGTGTAATTTATCCACTGACCGCAAAACTCCAGGCCTGGATTCTGGCAGTCCATTCTTCTATTGCTGGTTCTATGGCACCATACTGCCAGAACATTAGAAACACCTTCAAGGTGACTCATCTGTTGAATCCCTAAGGAATTCATCTTAGGGTAATTTGAGTACATTTTTTTAGCTTTTGGCATTTTTAAATTCTTTTTAATAAGTGAAAAAATATGCATGTATTTTCATATTTTACATAAAGATAGCTAAACTAAATACAGCTACAACAAATCTATATTTTTAAAAACAATTTATCTTAAAAAAGGGTATACGTTTCTATATGTGACCACACAAAGTTCACCAACACTAAAAGTATAGTTTTTATTTTATTATTTTCCATGTATACTATACAACTATAGCTGAAACTTATTTTTTTTACTTTTTATCCATTTCATTTTTAATTTTCTTTTTCACCTTTCAATTTAAGAAAAAAGTGAATTAAAGGTGCTTTCTAAGATCGGTGGGGGTCCCCGTTCTCAAGCGGTGTTCGTTCTTCGTGCGATTTGGATTATTGCTACTATCACATTACTTATCGTTTGCCGGCAGCAGATCATAATGTCTAAAAATGGCAAACGAGTCAGTATGAGGACAAGCGATGGCATTAGTGATCACTGCTCCCTATACCGTGGAGGAGATCGCTCCAATAGGGGCTTTAATCACTTGCGGATGAGTATATGGAGAGGAAAATCTTCACCTTGAAGGGTTGAAGCCGATATTATAGGCTGATGGAAGAAGATAATAAGTACATTCTATTCCTTCTGACTGTATGTCCAAGGGATGCCCGGTGATCGGGTCAATGTGTCGGCAATCTGGGGTCATCGGGGAAGAAATCATTATCTTCTCAGTAGTAGGCCAGTTATATATTTTCGATGCAATTCTATATGAGCACAGCACGAGCAATGTTTCTGCACTGCGGCGCGTTCACTTCATGATGTGATTATGCTGTCACCTTAGTTAATTTCTTAATTACTTGGAATATATATTTTTTGTGAATTGCGTGATAATGAATCATTTTTAGGTATTTATAAGTCTGATCTTGCACGAGGAGGTCAGTTATTCAGGAGGGTATATATATTCTCCATCCCCTCATTTACTGCACCTATGTTGGGGATTCTCTTATTAAATAACGGAATGACCCCCACTTAGTATACATAGAGATATACCGCGATCCATAGGTTCCTTCTGCAATAGATACCGGTAATTCTCTTTCACCATCTATTTACATTCTATACATAGTGATTTCTACCTTATAGGTGAATCCTGTCGGGCATTTTCATGAGTGTATATTATACCTAATCATATTATAGTCCAAAATAGATGACAGACTGAACCAAAATTACAAAGTTTTGCTGTATGGCTGAAACAGGCCAACATGAGGTAACGCAGAGTTCAGTCAGTGTAAAAGTTCACTGAATACTGAATACAGAGTACATTGTATTTTAAAAAGTTATTGCCACAGATGTGGTCTTATCTGCTGGGAGTGCACTGGATTCTCCAGACATGTCCGTGTGAAGAGAACAAGGCCCATTCATATCATTATGGTCC